>PVLA01003557.1:0-41425 GCA_004027455.1 Hydrochoerus hydrochaeris | reverse complement strand
GGGCGCTGGGAAAACGGGCAGCCAGTTCACCCCTCTAGTGGGCGGCTGTGAACCTACCGGGGTGGGGGCTAAGAATGAAACATCCACCCAACCTCCAGCAAGTGAGAGCCAGAGATCTGAGCATGTCTTGGGAGTTTGACTGTATGCGATATAGCAAATAAGGGGGATTTTCTTCTGCCATGTCTTTGAGGGCAAATATTTTTATCTCTGTTTTGCTCTGTTTTGATCAATGGTATTGCTCTATTCAATATTCTGTTCTTGTAATTTTGGTATTTTCTTCGATATTGCTCTACCTGATTGAAGGAACAACTATTGTGAAGAAAACCAGATGTACTATTGTGCCTATTGCTGTTGTCCCGGTGGCCTGCTTATGAGGTTCTGTGCCAATTTCACTGCACTGCCTCAGTTGGCTATGTCCTGTCTTGTTCTGCTGTATTTTACTATCTTCAAATAAAATAAATAAATAAAATTTTAAAAAATAATAAATTAAAAAAATATTTTAAAAAAAGTAAATAACAACAACAAAACAGATCAGCAAGGTACTGAGCAACCTGAAACATGATATAACTAAACAGGTAATGGACTTAAAAAGCACGAGGAAAAGCAGGTGCTCTAAAGGATATAACTGCATGTATATTTAAGGCTGTAGGAATGATAATTATGTTGCTACGTTTTTGTTGGATCAGAGAATGGAGCTGTTTGCAGCCTCACTGTTTGAATGTCCACTTTGTATGCTTTAATTTTGTAACTTGAACAACTACATCCAGGAAGACAATATGTAATGCATTAACTGGTGATTTCTTACTGTTCATTTTTTTTTTTGAAATACTGTATTGTTTCTACCCTTTTTTTTGTTTTGCTTTATTTTCCCCCTTTTTAAGTAAAATTTAAAAAAAAATTAAAAGAAGACAAAGCACACCCTCCTGTGAATCAGCAGGTGAGCCAGGTGGGAAACAGGAAGAGCACTGCCCCCTACACTCTCTGTAAACAACTGAGTGATTAGGAGGACTCGAGGAGAGATGATAGCAACTGAGGTGAAAGGAATAGCTTGAATCTTACGTTTTACTTTGCAGGGCTGGGGCAGGTGGTCTGGGCATCTATTTGAAGGATGGCAGTGTGTATTGTGGCAACTGTGGGAGATTTCATTCTGCCTTGTTTTTGAAATCCAGTGTTTTTTGTTTTACTGGTTTGTATTATTCCTGTTTCTGGTAACCTGAGCAACTATTATGAAGATAACAATATATAGTAAAACAACCACTGTTAAATTACTATCATCTTGTTTTGAAAATCTATATAGTTATTGTTGTTTTTTGTTGTTATTACTGCTGTTATTTTGCTTTTGTTGTTTTTCAGGTTTGTCTGCATCTTAATTTTTGTGTTTTTTTCTTTTTTTTCTTTAAAATACAAAAAAAACTATATGATAGATATTGTGAATTGAGAAGAAACTGTTCAAAAGAAAAGACAAACTGTGATGGGGAAATGAAGACTGGGTAAAAGGAAAAATACATGTATATACAAAATAGTTAAGGTAGTTTTTCAGCTAGCTTCCATTTGTTCCTTGAAAAGAATGTTTTGTGCTAATATTGTTTAGATAAGATATCATGCCAATGTTCTGTACTCTGAATACCTAATCAAGACACAATATGCAATGTATCAATCAAGTATTATAACTGTTCTACTCATCTGTTTTGAAACTCATTTGCGTTGTTTATGATTTGTCTCTAAAATAAATTTTAAAAAATAGAACATCCCCCCAAATAAAAGCCTAATCATGAACTCTCCCAGCAGCCAGTCACTATGAAAAAAAAAGAAAAAAAAAAATGTAAAACCAAGCTTACACCCAAGAGACACCAAACTTTTTGTTTTACAGATAACTCCAAAGAAATAAGATACCAAATTGAGCCAGGCAATCTTCTGAACTTGTGGCCACCCCACCTATAACTTGTCTTGCAAATTCTCTTTCTTATAAATGTTTGTCGGAAATTTCCACAATCAATTAAAATTAGAGCACACTAACATAATCTTTTTTTCTAATGCTGTTCTAAATAAAAACCAAATTGCTGGCCAAACTTAAGGATTTGTAAGTAATATGGGTGTATTTCAAACTTTGTACAAATTTAGAAAATGTTAACACTGAAAAAAAAAAAAAAAAGGATAGATCCCAAATGGATTTGGCTATTTATTAGAACCAATTTATCATTGTCTCTAAGTAGGCTAATATCCTCCCAAGTGAATCTCTTTGCTCACTGACAGGAAAAGAGGGTTTATCATTTTAAGTTGGAATGCATATTTTTACCATTTCATCATTTGCTGGTGGGAATAAATTGAAAGTTATCCAGTATGGATGTATCACTTACAGGAACATTACTGAGTAACAGAAGATTTATTCAAATATTTAATTGGAAGGAAATACATCTGGAATAAGTTTTATTGGAATTCATATAAAAAGTGAATCCATTAAAACTAACATCATAAACAGTTGACTTTATCTGGAACCAGAAATATTAATCAATTGGAACCTTGATATCTTAACATTTTTTTCCTTGCATAAAGCCAGCTGATTTTTCCAATTTATATGGCAATTACACTTTCTTACTTTAGGTAGAGCCTTATTTTCAGTGAATATTTTAGAGAGATCACTCAAATTACCTAACTTGAGGCTTCTCCTTTGTCTTCAAAAAATAAAAAGAAAGGGCTAGGGAACATTGCTGTCTTTGAAATCTAACTTGCTGAGATCAGCAAGTCAGCAGAAATTTAGTGTGTTGCTCCTAGTTACTCAGTGAATTAAGAGATAATGAATTTTGTCCTTAGATGTCAACATAGATCCCATTGATCAGGTAATCAAGTCGTGAATACCGTTTCCTGCGGAGGGATTCTGAGAATATCCTACCCAACAGGGCCAGGCCTATTACCAGGAACAGAACACCAAAGAGCAGGGTCCCCAGGAGGAGCCACTTTTCATATGGAAGGCCATACTGGTTTTTTGGAACACTTCTTAGTGATGAGCTGTCTACAGCAGCCTTCCCATTTTCCCAGGAAATAGTTTTATTTGTAGTGGAAGAATCCACATTTGACAAAGGGAGTGTAGTAGGGTTACGCACATGCTCTGTGTTTGAAGTGAGCTTGGAGATTTCTCTTGAAGTGGGCACTGTTTCCGGGGTGCTTTTCAAGTCCCTAGATGCCTGAAACATGGTAGTCAAAACTGCTGCTGTAGTCACAGCTTGTGTGGTGGTAGCCACAGCATGTGTATAAACTGTGGAAATGGGGGCAGGAGGAGACTGAGAGGAGACAGTGATTATGAGTGGAACTGTGGTAGCCACCTGTGGTTGAAAAGTCACTGGAGTTATCTCTGAGATACTGGTAGGTGCAAGAAATACAGGTTTCAGAGTCACAGAGCTGTTATGTTGAAAACCACCAGTTACTGCAGGGGAGGTGGTCGAATTTTCAGGCAACAAAGGAGCTACTTCTGGGTCTGAAGAAGACTGTAAACTCTGAGAGTGGCCTTTGTCTCTATTAACAGGGACCTGGGTACTTGCTTGGTTGATCTGGGAGAGTTTCTGTAGATGATCTGAAGATCCAGACCTCTGAGAAGATACATTTCTCCATAAGAGACCAGTGGGCTTTGAAAAATCCGTTGGAGGAGGGAGTGGGGACGTGACGGCTTGTGGAGACTGACCACGAGAGAGAGAGCCTTCTTGCGCTAACTCTTGATGTAACAAATCAGTCAAAGATGGAACATCTGAAAATGCAAAGAAAATAAAAGGGAGACTTAAACCATCCATTCTAAGGTTAAAAATACAAATGTATCAGCTTTTTCAGTATGTCTTCAAACTGTTGATACTAGATTGATCAGTTGATTTTGTTGGTGCTGGGGATTGAACCCAGGAACCTATGCATGCTAGGCAATCACTGAGCTACACCTCCCTCATCCCTGTTACTTGGCATTTATTGCAAAAACTGAAAAAATTTAAGTTGTTAAATCAGAATTGGACAGCACTGCCCCTCACCTGACGCTGTGGTTTATTTCTAGCCTGATGGGACAGGAATGTGTGGAGGCAGAGCAAACAAATTATGGAAAAGGTGGCATTTGGGTTAGATGGTTGATAGGGTGGCTGGTTATTTATTTATCTACTTATTTATTGACAGTGTCTCAGTATGTAGTTCAGAGAAGCTAAGAGGAGCTCACATGGTCTGCAAGTGTAGGAAGATGAGATGTATACGGATTGGATCAGGCAGAGAGCTGGGTCAGGGTGACATGGGCAGGACAAGAACTGGCATAGAGAATGCTGGCATGAGGCAGAAGTTCCCCTAGGACACTGTCACCCAGGACTGAGAGAACTGCTAAGTATCAGGACAAACTGTACAGTGTGGGCAGGGGGCAGTAAGAAAAAGTATGCAGGATGAGTTGATAGAGTCAGAGAGAGGAAGAATTCCTGTGATGTGCTTTTTTGTGTTGTTTGTTTTTTGAGACAGGGCTTCACTATGCAGTTCAGGCTGGCCTTGAACTCACTTTGTAATCCAGGCTGGCCTCGAACTCACAGCAATCCTTCTGCCTAGCCTCCTGAGTGGTTTGTTTTTCCAGTATTGGGTACTTTAAACTCAGGGCCTTTGCAACTGAACTACATCTTCAGCCCTTTTTATTTTTTATTTTTTTGAGAGAGGGCTACCCCCAGTCACTAAGTTGCCCAGGCTGGGTTCAAATTTGTAATTCTCCTATCTCAGTTTCTCACAGTGCTGGGGTTATAGGTGGGAGCCACAGCTGGCTGCTGTATGCCCCTGAGAGATGAAGATGTGACAAGGAGAAAGAAGGAGCTGGAAGATGTGGTCAACTCTGAGGGAACTGAATAGCACAAGGCTGATGACATTTTTTCCAACTCTACTCAGAAGGAGAATTTCAACTCTCAAAGCTTAAAATTTTAGAGCCAATCAATATCTTAGGTTGTAAGGATGACAGGCCTAATATCTGAAGTCATGATGGCCACACTGAGGGTGTATGGGGCAGAAAACCAAGTTTTGAGTCCCTAGAAGAAGGAACCAGCCTCAGATTCTACTTCCTGCTGGAGAAAGCTTAGGATTTTGCTCTTAACCACATGCACCATCCATCACAGCTCAAACTGGAAAAGCTTGTTAAGGCACTCAAGAGCAATAATGGTAATTTGAATTGTTCTGTCTTACTCTATCATGTGGCTAACCATTTTGCTTAGATTGGAACTGCAGGAAACACCAGGAGAGAAATAGAGGGACTTCTTAGTACATACTGGTTCACTCTCTTCTTCCTCAAATCCTTCTATGCCTGTTTCTAAAGTGGGGTGATGTTCTCTCCTAACAGATCCAGAGGCAACTTCAGACATGTAACATCTTATGACTGCTCTCAAAGCCTCATACTGGTAGGCGGTCCTTCAGCCCTCACTTATTATCCCATCCAGGACATGGGTCAGTGAACTATGCTCCAATAGTCAGATCCAGCTTGCTGCTTATCTCTGTATGGCTTGCAAACTAAAAACGGTGTTTATGTTTTAAAATGATTGAAAAAAATCTGTGATACATGACAAATTATAGGGTATTAAAACTTCAGTGTCCATAACATTTTATCAGCATGTAACCATGCCCGTTTTTTAAAAAGGCAAAACCAGACCAGATACTTCAGAGCTCTGCTATCTGGGGTGGGTTGGTTATTATTTATTTATAGACAAATTTTCACTACGTAGCCCAGGATGGCCTCAAACTCACAGTAATCCTTCTGCCTCAGCCTCCCAACTACTAAACTTATAGGAATGTACCATCAAACCCAGCCCATTTGTTTATATACTATATGTGGCTGCTTCGCTACTACAAGGCCAAAGGTGAATAGGTACAACAGATTGTCCATGACTCACACAGCATAAACACCAGACTGAAAAGCCATTAAAATACTACTTGACCATGGACAAAAAAAACAAAAACAAAAACAAAAACTGGCTGACAACTGCTTCAGGTCATAGCTCTCTAAAGTAGAATTTGGATGCCTGAAGTTCCTTTCCTTTCCAACGGCGCAGAACTAGTTTTTGCTACAGGTGATGTTGTACTCACAGCACTACCATGTGATAAATTCCAATTTATCTTCAGAGAGGGTCAGATATTGTTTAAGTAGACTGGGGTGCAGGGTGGGGAAGGGGGTGCATTATGGCTCAGTGGTAGAGCACTTGCTTAGCAAGTACAAGTCCTTGGCACCAAAAAAAAAGGTTCAATATATTCACTTTAAAGTTTAAAACAGGGACTATTTAAGTAAATGCCCTGTGATGTGTGTGATATCAGCAGTTAAATAAGGCCACTGACAAGAATGGCCAGAATAGCTGTTTTCCTTCTCATGCTTGCCAAGTTCTGAAATACAGCAAAGCCTGGAGAGTCCTGTGTCTCTATATGATAAAGCTCCTAGAACAATGCAGAGATCCTTTACCCACAGCTGTGTGTGGGGAAGGGTTAGGGGGCGCAGGGCCTCCCCTCAGTCACAGACTCGGGCCACAAAGGGAGCTGGGAGACAGTGTGGTTTCTCAACTCTTCTTTTCAGTTTCATTTTTCAAGGGACTTCACTGAGTTAAACAAATGAGTGGCTATTTCTTGGCAACCAGCTGCACAAACACTTCTAATTTATTCTATTTCTGAATTCACCTATTCTTCAGTCCTTGGTAGCAATGACATACCTAAAAGCCATAACTTAAATAATGCCAAGACACAGTGGTTTTATAGAAGGAAAAGAGGTTACAATCATTTTCCAAACTTTGTCTGTAAACACTAGTCAATAAAATTCCAGAAACAAACCATGCAACATTATCTAACATTTAATTTCACTACAGAAAGGAAGTAGATAATTTATTTTTAATGGAGTGATCTCGACCCACCAATTTGGGCAGCTAATTCACACACAACCTGTCAACGGTCCTTTCATTACTACTTTGAGGATTGATGCTACTTTGTCCCTGGATGTTTCATCAAGTGCTCTGGGCTGATGACGCCCCCTGGTGGCTGCCACAAGAACAGGTTGATTCCAATTCCACTTCACTGTATTTACACTAGGCCTGAGTAGGTTTATGTAATCCCAGTACTCTGGGATGCTGAGGCAGGAGAATGGCAAGTTTAAGCCCAGCTTAGGCAATGTGCAGATTTAGCAAACTCCTGTCTCAAAATAAATACAAAAAGGGCTGGGGATGCAGCTCAGTGAAAATTGGTTTGATGTTTACTATGCATGAGTAGACAAACACACACACACACACACACATAGGCACACACAAGGTTTATGTATACACTGAGTTTGTTTTTTTTCCCATTTCCACTGGTGGAAATTTTTATCACATATTTCCTCTATTATACATGCATTATAAAAGCAATAATTGGAAAAAATTTAAAAACTAACTCAACCATATTTTTCATCTTATCCCAGATTATTTATATAAAGAATCTGTGCGTCAGGCTCTTTTTTAAGGGAATGTTTGATACATCAGGTTTTTCAGGTTCAAGAACAAAACTCAGACACAGCCTGACTTGGGAGACAAAGCACAGAACTCAGGAGCATTGGGCAGCATCATTCTCCAAAGTACTCACACATAACGCAGGCAAGAAAGGATCCTTAATTCCAGTCCATTTTTCAACCCTATACCTGCTCTTCCCCAACCAGTAAAGCAGGTGCTTAGTACATTTAAGGTGCTTGGTTCAATCCAGCATATACACACACATCTACACACATCCAACTCAGCTGAGCATGGTGCTGCAAATCTGTAACCCTGGCACTCTTGGAGGCTGGGGCAGGAGGATCACAAGTTCGGGTCCAACTTGGGCAATTTGGTGACTCAGCTGTTGAACAAAAGAGAGAGGGAAAGGAAGAGGACAAAGGGGAAGAAGAAAGGAAAGAAGGAGGGAGAGAGAGAGGAAAGAAAGGAAGAGGAAAGGATGGAGGGAGGGAGGGCAGGAAGGAAGAAAGGGTGAACTGGGGAGTGAAGCTCAGTGCAAAGATTCTGAGTTCAATCCTCAGTACTGGCTCCCCCCAAAAAAGGAGAAAAAGAAAAGAAATAGAAAATGCCCAACTCATTTAGACACTGAAGTCAAAAACTAGGGCAAGACCTCACTGCTTCCTTTTTCCTGGTCCCCTAAGCCCACTCTTCTGTCCACTTCCTCTACCACCTCCCTGGTCTCCAGGGCCACTGCTTTTTACAAGTTTCCTTCCCCCACTCTGAGCAGCCTTTCCACGTCTCCTCTGTGGCAGTCTCTCTGTCTACTCCCACAAGGGGAGCTACACTGTAATTGTAAAATTTCTGCTTCCTGTCACACACACAGACTAAAAACTCCCTCACTGGCTTATAAAGCTTTCTGTAATGTGGGGTCCCTGCCCTTTTGCACATTACGTTCTACTTAGCTTACTGTGTGTCTACCAGCTGGGATTGGAGCTTGTTCTTTAAACATTCCAAAACCCTTCTGCCTGAGGATCACGGGCCTGGAAGATCTTTCCCACCTGCTCCCATGGGACTCTGACTGTTCAGATCCAAGTTTAGGGTTTACCTTCTCAGGGACCATTCATTTGATCACCTTGATACAACATTACCATTACTCAGTGATTATCACCACAGCCTCTTGTCTAAATTTCCTGCATAGCAGTGTGACTATATTTCCCTTGATTATTTTTTATGGTTACTGTCTCTCTCTCCTAAAATATAAATTCCAGAAATGAGAATTTTTTTTCTTGTCTAATACTGCATCGTTAGGGCATAAAAAATGCTTGATACAGAGAAGATGCTAAGTAATATTTGTTATTTATTGAATAAGTGAACAAATAGAAAAAAAGTAATAACCACGAGTATAATGGCAAAAACGTTCCACAACTTAAAAAAAATTTGCTTTTTTTATGCTGTATTGAGGGATTGAATCTAGTACTTGCTACGTGGCAAGTTATCACTGGGCTATATTTCCAGGGTCTTTAATTTTTTATTTTGAAAGAAATTCTTGCTAAGTTGCCCAGGTTGGCCCTGATGTTGTGATCCTCCTGCTCAGCTGCAAAGTAGCTGGGATGACAGGTGTGTGCCACAATGCCTGGCTAAAAAGGAAATCTGATATCAAAAGCATTTCAACCTGAAAAATTAGCAAGGCAAAATCTCAGTGAAATGTGTCCAAATAATTACATTAATTCACTTAGCAGTTTCTTTTTTTAAAGACCTTTTTTATTAGTATGTTTGTAATATAGAATAATTAGGGCCAGGAGTATAGCTCAGCAGCACAGCACCTGCCTGGCAAGTGCAAGGTCACGGATTCGATTCCCAGTACTAAAAAAAAGAGAATAATTATATTCACTATGGGGAATTGGTAAACATATATGTTGCCTTTGAATTATTTTTACTTCTCTTCTTCCCCACCCATTTAACTGTTTATTTTCTGAATTTGGATTAAATCTATATGTAAGTTGCACAAGCACTGAGTCTGCATTTCCAGGGCTTTGCACTGAATCTGGCACATGGTAGGTGTTCAATAAATGTTTCCTGAATCAATGCTCCTCCGGGTAGACAATACAATCCAGTAAGTCTGACTGATGTTATTATAAATAGGGACTTAACAATGAAAGCAACGTTTGCATAGTCACATAGGTCTTAAGCCATTCTAGAGCAGTGTTGGTGAACTTTCTAGAGCTTTCAGCAGTAATAATTGGCTGCAGTGTGCATGCCATATGTTCCCCACTGCCACTCCAGAGGTTTGTGAACTTACTGCAGAGTTATCAACACTGTTAGTGACATAGGGACTACAAAAATGTTTCATATAATACCTGTGCACCTTTTATAGTATGAGGGTAGAAACAAATATTCCAAGATTTTTGACTGGAAAACAAATTTTGGTTTAATAAACTGAATTTCAGGAAAGGGAGGGGAAGAGAAGGTAATGATATGAATTGGATCAAAGTTTGTTTGAAAATGCCACAATGAAACATAATAATTTGTATAACTAATATAAACTAATAAAAAGAATAAACTTCCTAAAAATAAACAATGAAATTTTAAGAAATTAAGTTTCAGGCATGAAACACTAGTGAACCCTTTTGCTAGTGTTTTTTTAAAGAGTCTTTTGTAGATAAAATCTTTTACAGAAGCCATCTCCTTAAATAATCCTGACCACAAAAGAAAAGGTTTTTATTACCTTGGATTATCCTGTAACTCCGAAGGCCCTTTGCTGGTTTCAGTGGACAGGCTTCCACACTGGGACAGAAAAACAAGTAGCAGTTGGGTTGCCCAGCTGTTTTGCGAGTGTCAAAGATCATCAAGTTACATGCTTTGTTCCCTGCAAGGAAAGGTTTTATAAGCATGATTTTTAAATAAATTTTCTCAGGAGTAGCACAAGCAGGTCGAACTTTGTTTACTCTGGAGTCCAACTCAAATACCTTTGTTCATTTTGTTCTCTTGCTTGCTGACTGCTGAATCATTTCCTTTCCTTAGTTCAGTTGTATAAAGCAATTTTAAAAGACACCGAATGTACAAAGCTTAGGGTAACCATTGGCAAAACTAATTTTGAATACTCGATTTAATCATTTAAAAACAAGGCCGGAAATATCCCTGATACTATACAGAGATGTACTGACTTTGCAGTCTTTACGGGACTCAACACCAGCTGGACCTTCATAAATGGCCGTAACTCTAACCTGAAGGTATCTCAGACACCTATAAAACTTTGAGTCAGGCCTTCTTAGGTGGAGTGAGTAAATTAATCATCACAGAAATATCATGCCTCCTTTCACAAAGGATCTGAGTAGTGTATGGAATACAAAGTCTATCTTTATCATTTACTTATGTATTAAATTATATTAATTAATTATATTTGTTTGCTTATTTATGTATGTATTGTAGTACTGGAGATTGAATTTGGGGCCTCTGCACTGAGCTAAGCCCTTTTAATTTTTTTTGATTGATTGAGATATGGTCTCCTTATCTGATTCAGGCTGGCCTTGAACTCACTACATGACTGACGCTGGCCTTGAACTCATAACAATCCTCCAGATTACTGGGATTATAGATATGTAACACCACTCATGGCTTTGTTATTTGTTTTTGTAAAAGACAAGGTCTTCCTATTTTACCCTGGATAGGCTTGAATTCTTGAGGTCAAGAAGTCTTTCTGCTTCATCCACTAGAGCAGCTAGGATTACAGGAGTGTACTGTCATACTTTCTTTTTATTTTATTATTACTATTATTTTGCAGCACTATAAATAGAACCCAGGGGGCTTTGTCAGTGAGTTATATCCTCAGCTTTCCCTAAAGCTCCAGTTTTATGTCCATCTCTAATACATATGTGTGTGTATATATATGCATTTTTTTGAGACAGGATCTTGCTAAATTGTCTAGGTTGGCTCTGAACATGCAATCATCCTGCCTCAGCCTCTTGAGTACATAGAATTACTGATGTGATCACTGTGCCAGGCTTTTTATTTTTTCAGTACAATTCTTTTGCTGTTTCTTCACATTTCCATTTTTATCATTTTTTTCTATTTTCCTTCCTTTTTACCTTAACTTTCATTTCTGGCTTCTTCTTTCTTTGTCTCATGTCCAGAAGCAATTACACTCTCTATTCATCATGGCCATCTTGGCTTATGACCCTTGAGGGATCGGCATATCTCTGGTCAGGCCGGAGGTCAAGAGGCACGTGGACTATTAAAAACATATCATTTGTCCAGGCACAATGGCGCACACTTGAAATTCCAGCTACTTGGGAGTCTGGGGTGGGAGGATTGCAAATCTGTAGACAACCTAGGTAATAAAGTGAGACCCTGTCTCACAATAAAACTGGAGCTGGAGCTCAGCGGTAGGGCACTTGCCAAGGATGTGTAAGGTCTTGGTTCAGTTCCCAGTACCATGGAGCGGGGTGTATGGTTTGCTAACCATCACCACCGCCTCTAGTCAGGCAATGCTAAGTATCAGTCCTGACTTCCCAGGTGGGAAAGGAGACTCAGCCCCATCAGGGTTTAATCATGTCATTTCTCTGCTGCTTGGGCAGTAAGACAGGCCCCCCTCCTCCTCTTTTCTAACAATGTGACACCTGCAATGCCATTCTTTTTGCCACTTAGATAAATGGAAGAATCCAGAAGCCCAAAAATCACAAAATTTTATGCTCTTTGTGTTTATGTTAATTCTCTAGAGTCCACAGCCATTATCAAATTTTCAAAGTACCTTCTGAATCCTAAACAATTAAATTATCATTGCTCAATAAATGAAAAAAATGTTTTGAGTACCACTAACTGTGGCCCACAGAGCAGTAAAAGTACTTTTGCTTGGGAAATAAAACAGCAAATCTTTATTTCTTGGAATGGAGGACAAATGCAGGGTTTCCTAAGTTGCCAGGAAATACCTATAATTACACAGTTCAGCAGGTTTGCAGATGAATCTATTTTTTTAAAAAATGGGGGTGGGATTTACTTGGGTTTGTACCCAGGGCCTTCATGCTAAGCTACATCTCCACGCCTTTTTATTTTTCATTTTAAGACAGGATGTCCCTAAGTCACTAAATTGCCTAGGCTGGGTTCACACTTGGAATTCTCCTGTCTCAGCCTCCCAGAAAGCTGGAATTATGGGAATGTACTGCCACACCTGACTCACATAAATCTATATATCAAAATTTAAAGAAAAAGTATAAATTTAAATTAAATTTCTGTAGGGTTTTTTTGGGAGGGGAGGGTGCTAAGAATTGAACCTGGGTCCTTTACACTGATCTACACTTTTTTATTTCTTTTTTTTTTTTTTTTTAATTTGAAGCTGGGTCTCACTAAGTCAATAAATTGACCAGCTTGGGCTCAATCCTGCAATCCTCCTGTTTCAGCCCTCTTGGATTATAAGCATGTGTCACCCTGCCCAGCAACCTCTGTGATTTCTACAAATTACTTCTACAAACAATATCCAAAGCACAGTGCTCAATACAAGACCACTGCAGAGATTCTTCCTACCAACACTACACATATGGCATTTGTTCCACACTACCTCTCAAATGGCCATGTATCTTATGATTCAATTCGGTTTAATTCTGACCCTAACCACCTGGGGTTAGCAGCAGACTCCAGGCTGAGCATTTGAGGGCTCAGCCCAAAGCATACTGTCACTTGAGACAAGGACCCCAATGCAGAAGCCTCTGTCCCTATGGAACTGGGGTGTGCTACCCTCCTAGCCCATGGGTGGATATGTTTATCAAACTTGAAGTTCCTCAGACCCTCATCATTTAGGGGACTGGATAGAGGTTTCATTACCTAGGAGTGATTGATTCCGTTACTGGCCACTGTGATAGAGCCCAATCTCCAACCCCTCCTTGGAGGTCAGGAAGTGAGGCTGAAAGACCCAAATTTCTGATCAAGGTGTCCTTCTGGGGACCAGCACCCATCCAGAACTCTTCGTCCTAGAAGCTGCAATGTGCTGGTGGTCAGTTGCTTGCTTCTTCACTTACCCTAAGCCACTAGGCCTAGGGAGGGAGATAAACTGGAGGCCCTGTGGTTCCACATAAAAATCAAATGCTGATTTCCCATGGGATGAGTTAAGATGTAACTCTTGTGCTCTGCTTACATATTCTTTGAAATATTCCACTGTATTCTAGTACTGTGATAATGACAGCTAAGCATTTAAAGATAATTTTTTGTTTTCTACAGTTTATTGAGACATAATATCAGTAGCCTTTAAACTTTTGTTTCCCCGGGCACTTGAGGGATGTTCCCATATAGTCATCAACAACTTTAACATAGTTTAGGGGAGGGTAGGGCACATTCATGGACAGCACCTCAGTGATTCGGTCATCCACATGTTTACCCCATTGTGAATCACTGGTATAAACTGTTTAGTCATGTCCCCTATCTACTTATGTCACAAAACATATGGGATGAAGAGCTACCATATTATTTACCTGCTATGTTCTGTGTTGAACAGCAAGAATTAATGCAATCTTCTTGAGTTGTTGTATGGATGGGCTCATTGCCTCTGATTCCCCTGGAGAGAGATGACTGGATGTCAATGACCACATCTTCTAGACTCTCCTTGAGGCAGTTCTGACTGGCAGACAGACTTAGTGTCAGGAAGCATATTATCACCAAACTGAAAGTCAAGCGTAGCTTGTCCCTGAAGAACATTTTAGACTCAATTTAGACAGCCTTTGAAGGTTAAGGATGACCCTCACTCGGACCTCAGTTTGCTTCAGGAAGATTAGACAGATGGTGGAATTTCTCTCTAGAATAAAAATAGAAAATCATCAATGAGTTTTGTTTCTTTTAACAAACCAGAGGTGCCACATGCCTATAATTCCAGCACTCTGCAAGCCTAATGCAGGAGGACTGAAATTTTCGCCAAGTCTGGGCAATTTAGCAAAATTCTACCTCAAAATAATAAAGAGCTGGGGATACAGGTCAGTGCCACAGCCCTGGGTTCAATCCCAGTACTGAAAATTCGAACTAAACAAAATCAGGGAGGGAATATTTCATTTCCATCAAGTCAATGAAAATGACCCATGTACAACTTAGAGGACAGAAATAAATAAATTTTAAAATTATCTTTAGTAGATCTGAGACAACCTTTCATTTAAAATTTGAAGCTAGGTGTGGTGGCACATGCCTATAATCCAGTACTCACAAGGCTGAGGCAGGAGGATTGTTTCAAGTTCAAGGCCAGCCTGGGCTACACAGTGAGTTCAAGCCCAGCCTGAACTACATAGCCAGACTGACTTTGTTTCAAAACAAACAAACAAAAACGAAACAAACCTAAAACTTGACAAAAGCTAGTGCAGTGGCACTTGGTAGGCTGAAGTAGGACAATCACGTCTAGTTAGAGGCCAGCCTGGGCTACATAGTGAGTTCAAGGTGCTTGCTTTGGCAGCTGACATACACAGTGAGTTCAAGGCCAGCCTGAACTACAAAGTGAGACCCTGTTACAAAAGAACAAAATAAATAAGTAATAAAAACTTGGTAAAGAATAAGCAGCACAAATACTTATACTATCTCATCAATGATTAAAAGCTGATAATGCCTGTGGAGAGAGATAAACAGCAGGTCTTCCCCTGAGTGCTAGAATTATTTTTTTTTTTTGGCACTGGGGATCAAACTCATGACCTCACGCTTACCAGGCAGGTGCTTATGCCACTGAGCTAAATCCCTGGCCCTTACAATTCTTTATCTTCTTATTTTTCTTTTTTTCTGATTAGGAGAGAGAACACAAAATTTCTTTCACTGTTGAAGCAGTGATAATTGATTTGAGCATGCTTCTTTTCTCAGTAATAACAATCAGCATTTAAAAACTAGGGAGAAAGCCTCTTTAATAAGTGGTGCTGAAAAAAACTGGCTCTACACATGCTGAAGATTAAAACCGGACCCATATCTTTCACAATGTACTAAGCTAAAATCAGAATGGATCAAAGATCTTACTATTAAAACAGAAACATTAAATCTTCTGGAAATAGAATAGGTAAAATTCTTGAAGACATTGGTGTAGGCAGACTTTATGAATAAAACCCAAATTGCACAGGACTATTGTGAAGAATCAACAACTGGGATCTCACCCTACTGAAAAGCTTTTCCACAGCAAGAGAAACCACCAACAGAGTGAAGAGACAATACACAACATGGGAGAAAATGTTTGCCAGCTGTTCCTCAGACAAAGAATTACTATGGAGAGCACATAAAGAACTCAAAAAAATCAGTCCTCCCAGATTTAAAGACCCAATCCAAAAACGGGCATCTGAGATGAATACACACTTCTCAGAAATATAAACAGCAAATAAATATGTGAAAAAAAATGTTCAACATCCATTGGTCATTCGAGAAATGCAAATTAAAACAGCACTGAGATACCATTCACCCCAGAAAGAATGGCTAGTATCAAGAAATCAACCAATAACAAACACTGGAGGGGCTGTGGGGAAAAAGGAACCCTTCTCCACTGTTGGTGGGAATGCAGATTGGTGCAACCTCTGTAGACATAAATCAGTGTGGAGATTCCTCAAAAAACTAGGATTGGGAGATAGAAGACAAGATGGTCGATCAGTGAGCAACAGAATACAAAGCCTCCCAGGAGAAACAATTCATATGCCAGAATAAAACACCCTGGAGAGACCCAGACAGAGGGAGATGGATCCTCTTGACACAGGAAGAAATTAAAACTTAAAAAAGCTCATCAAATACTTTGGGACTACAACTGAAACAGCTAAAAACTACAGGACACAGTGTTTTTGCGATGACCCACCAAGTTTGTACCAGTTTGAATCCATACCGGCAGGCAGAGCCGCCCAAACTCGTTCCCACCGCCCCTCACAGGAAGCATGGCAGCGCTGAAATCAGGGGTTGGTAAGCCCAACAGAGAGCGGAGAGCGGAGCCGGTGGAGGAACCTTCATTGATCCACGGTCAGTGCTGGGAATGAGAGTCCCCCTCCACAGGAAGGGAGAGACCATATGGGCGACATGCTGGAATCAGGCAAGAGGAGCCTGAACTGGGAGTGACAGTGACTTCGGTTGGTTGCTCCCTCCCCAGAGCAGATTCGTGGGATTTGCTTGGATTGGGCCACGCCCCTGGCCGGGACCCAATGAGGCATCCCAAATCAATTCCTTGTGCCTAGCACGCACTGACTGGGTGATAGCCCTTTAAGTTTGGCTGGCCTGGTGGGGAGGGGCAAGCATACGCAGGCTGCTTACACCTCAGTGACAAGAGCAGGCAGGAGAGGGCGGAGTTCCCCTGCCAGTGTGCTTCGGAAGAAACGTGGCCAACAGGGAAAGGGGCTGGGACCTGCACTGTAACCTGTGTGGAGGAAGCCAGAGCCACGACAGGAGAGAGAGGCAGGAGGAGGCCCCCAGCCCAGAACCCTGAGAGCCCTGATCCAGGAGAAGGAAAAACAAGGGAGACTGAGGGCGGCAAACATGCAACATCAGACATGACTTCAGTGGACATTAAGAGATATCTTCGGGATCTTGTAGACAAGCTCAAAACTGAAACATTAAATCAGGTAAAGCAGGATATGAGTAGAGTAATAAAAGAAATGCTCTCAGGAAACATCTCTCAGGATGACACAGACAAAAGAAGGGTGGAACACAAAAAAAAGGAGAGAAACATTCGATGAAGAATATAAAGAAAATATAGAATACATGAAGCAGATTCAAAGAGACTACCAGGAAATTAAAAACTCCATTGAAAGCTGGCAAAACGCCTTAAAAGAAACTAAGGATAGACTATCAAAACTTGAAGACAAGTTTGCAATGTGTGATCATGAAAGGAAAGATCTCTTAAAGATAATAAGGAAACAGGCAGTAACAATAAAAGGCTAGAAGATGACAAGAGAATCTACAATTTAAGAATAAGAAATGTGAACGAAGAAGCAGAAATACATATGGGTGAATTACAAAGGCTATTCACCGAAATAATTAAGGAAAACTTCCCAAGCATGGGAAAAGAAAATGACATTTGGTTATGTGAGGCATACAGAACTCCAGCCACCTACAACCAAAACAGAGCTACACCCAGACATATAATAATCAAGATACCAGAAATTCAATATAAAACCAGAATATTAAAAGCTGTCAGAGAAAAGAAACAGATTACCTATAAAGGTAAGCCCATCAGAATTACGGCTGACTTCTCGACACAGACCATCAGATCAAGAAGAGCTTGGAGTGAAGTCTTCCAAGTCCTGAAGAAAGGTGGCCTCCAGCCCAGATTGATGTACCCTTCAAAACTGTCACTAGAAATTAATGGAGAAACAAGATGCTTCCATGACAAAGAGGAACTGCGGGAGTTTGTGACCACCAATCCAACCCTACAGAGAATGCTGAAGGACATTCTAGAGAGAGAGAAAAAAAATACCAGGATTTTAGAAACAGTGGCAGAAAGGCCTCAATGAGTGGGGCAAGCAGTAGAATGAAGGAAAAAACTAAACAAAGGCAGAAAAGTAGCATAGCAGAAATGAGGTAGAGAAGGATAACTAGAAACTCTAACATAGGTGGCCTTGATACACTATATTGTTAATAGTACACCAGGATTTAAAACCCACATTACTCAAACTACTCTGCTTAGATGTATTATATTCTGTTCCAGTCATTCTACCTGTACTAGATTTGAGGGCACAGACAGTCATCCTGAAAATAACAGGGTATAGTACGGTAATCATCCTTAATTTCCTATTAACTTAATCTAAAGCTCTGTAAAACCTACACAGTTTTACCATGACTGATCGTAATCGAATCTGGTTTGTTGGATTGCTGTTTTGTATTGATAGATTTTATTCAAAGCTGTTATGATTGATAGTATCAAGTCTGAGAGTATAGACAACTGCACTTAAGATGACAAGATCCACTAGAATATCCACTCTGGTTTGATTATTACCTGTCTACAATGTTTTATTTTACTAATATTGTTATTTACTGCTATACTCAATTATACTGCTATATTCAATTATGCCTGATGATACAGACATTCCATTGAAGATAATAAGAAACAACACAGTAATCATTGTAGATCACCTTGTACTGTGGTTTTATACAACTTTTTGGTTTCATGTTTTTATAGGAATTTGTTTTGTTTTGTCTTGCTAAGTTTTGTCTTTCCCTCTAATACAGAAAGGATAGAAATACACGTAGAGATTCATGCATGCATAGCTGTTCACACTCTCACTGTTTGACTATCTACTTTGTATGGTTTAATTTTGTAACTTGAACAACTATTTCTAAGAGAATAATATGTAATTTATTAACTAGTGATTTCTTGTTGTTTATCTTTTTTTTCTTTTTTTGGAATTCTATATTATCTCTACCCTTTACATGCTTTTGTTTGTCTTTAAATAAAATCTTAAAAAAAAAAAACTAGGATTGGAGGTCCCATTCAACCCAGCTATTCCTCTTCTGGGTATCTTCCCAAACGAATTAAAAACACCATACCACAGTGATATATCTGCACCCATGTTTATAGTAGCGTAGTTTATAATAGCCAGATCTTGGAAGTAATCTAAATGCCCATTGACTGAGGAATGGATAAAAAGGATGTGGTATTTTTATACAATATAGTACTACTCATCCACAAAGAATGATAAACTGGACACTTTTATAGGTAAATGGATGCACCTTGAGAAACAGACTAGTGAAATAAGACACACATGTCATTAGTGTAACAAGCTGAAAGAAAAAACATATGTATATAAAAATAATTAAAACAGTTAAAAAAAAACATCTAGGGACTATGGATATAGCTCAGCACGCATAAGCACCTGCCTGGCAAGTGCATGGTCCTGAGTTCAATTCCTGGTACCAAAAAAATAAAAATAAAAATAAAAATGAAAATAAATACCATCTAGGCATCCTGCTAAGCAATTTATATATAATTACCCCCTTTAACCCTTGGACCAGCCCTGCAGAATAGTTTCTTCTACTTCATTTATAGTAATGAAAGAAAGGAGAGGCAGCCTCTCTTATTGCTGCTTCTCCTTATAAATATCAAACTAGAAGCAGATAATTTTAATAATCTAATTTTAAGAATTAACCATCCACCAGAGAGAATATTCTGGCTCAAGTGAGGACAAGTTGGGGCAGGCATCCTTTCTGATGTTCCTAAAAACAGAAAAGTTACACTGTACAATGTCAACTCTATTGGTGAGGTGGTTCTTTTAGGAAAAATAAACATTAAACTGGCAAAGCAAGATCAGAACATCCTCATCCACCCAACCCAAACTTTCCATAATACAAATTGTAGACTGAACAATAATTTAGAACAGAATTACCCCTTCTTTAACCTACCTTTGCTATGAACCTGTCTGGTAGTCTAAGGAAGCTTCATGTCTATACTGAAATATGCATTTCAAAACGTATAAAATGAAATGTATAGATTACCAAGGAAGCCAGTTATATTGAAGTATAATTATCAAACTAGTTTTAAAACTGTGCCCATAAAACTCTGATGAAAGAAATCATAGATTTTAATAGATATTCCACATTCATGGGTAGGAAGACTCAGTATTGTTAAAATGTCAGTTATTCCCAATTTGACCTACAGATTTAATATAGTCCCAATCAAAATCCCAACAAATTACTTTGTGGAGACAAACAAAATGATTTTAAAGTTTACATGGAAATGGAAAGAAAAATGGAATAATGAATACAACAATGGAGAAATGTAATGGTGGGTACATATCACTATACATTTGTCAAAATCCACAGAACTGTAAAACACACAAGTCAATCCTACGTGAACTATAAACTTTACTTGGAGGAAAAACCCCAATAATTGGAAAACAAAAACAAGTCTATGATAATAGAACACAAGTCTAATACCTGCCTTGTTAAATGTTTTGTCTGATTTCTGCATACAATAAAATACTAGTATTTATGGTTTCTCACTTGCCAGTCTCCATGCTAAGTACTTTACAAATATTCTTTATTTCTTATAAGAATCCTAGTGAAATCATTTACTATTTGCATTTTCAGTTAAAATGAAAACCAAAAAATATTTGTGGGCTATATGGGCATCTTTATTAACTTATGAATAACAAATTGTGCTATTAACTGCCAATGATTTGGAAGCAGTGTTGCCTATAAAAAATGTTGAGATGTGCAATAGGTAACACATGAAACTATCTGATTTCTACTGGCTGAAATTACAGCTATTGTTAATATTCTTGTGGTCTTTGCTTGCATTTTTTCTGGAAGGAAACTATCTTTCAGTTAGAGGTTTATGAAATAATAAAATTTCTACACTTAAATTCTCAGACTTCCTGAATTTTTTCCATGGGCTCCCCAGATTGAGAGTCTTGGCATAAATTACTTGATATGTTACAATGCTTTGTAAGCCTCTTTTCTAGCCTTAAGGAAACAAAGGAGAAAAACCAGGTAGAAGATGCTTGGAATGGATTCTGATAAACTCTTTCCTCAAGGGTACAAGGAAACCTGAGCTATGCACTGAGAGGGGGGAGCTTGTGGTCTCAGCTTGTAGGGTCTTTACAGAAGCTGGACTGGAGAAGTACTAAAGAATTTATCTCATTAAAAATAGTCAATGATTATTAACTAATTAAGGTCTCTGCCTCTTTTTTGCCTCCACTTTTTGAATTTATTATCATTATTATTTGGTTGGGGACCAAAACTAGGGCCTTGCACCTGCTAGCAAGCACTCTACCACTGAGCTACCACTTCAGATAATTAAGTCTGCTAATCCATCATTCTTTTGGCCTAAAAGGTCTGAAGTTGAGAGGAATCCTGCTGCAAGTCGGCCAGAGAGGAAGCACTTGCAGGTACTCCAGCCTGCTGGGGTCACTAAAACTTATTTGTATGTAACTACTTCAAATAATTGGAAATCATTTTACTTAGAGCATACTCTTAATTTATCACATACTAGACAATTAACAAGCCATCCAAGAAAACATGGGAATTTTCCCCTTCCTCTTGGGAAAAGGATGTGCTCATTGACTATTTGGCCGTTGGGATACAGAGGTAAAGCTTCTGCTGGCCCCTCGTTCACCCCTGCCTGGTCCTTGGAGGGGCTCGGGTTAGGGAGGGAGGTGCTGCACGGGCTCCAGGAAATCAGGGGAAAGCTGCCTGCTGCGAGGGGCGAGGTTACTAAGGGCCGCGAGGGAGGGGAGGCGGAACGCCTTTACCTGTTGGCAGAGGACCCGTCTGTCCCTGTCCCCCACCCGGGGAGCAAGCACAGCTCGTGGCGCTCGCAGGCAGGGCTGGCGAATCTGTGCAGCGACCGCACCGCACGCACCGCTGCAGCGTTTTTGTGGTTAGCAAGTTCCGGCTTCCGTCCCAGTGACGGAAAGTTTGAGGCGGGGGAAGGACACGTTTAGGCTCCGCAACCCGGAGCTGCTTCCTAGCAACATCCTGCGCCCAGGAGAGCTGAGCGCGCCGGTGGAGGAGCTTCACTGCCCGGTGAGGGGCTGCTCGGCGTCCCCATCCCAGGCTAGTACAACGTTCTGCGTGGGCCGGGACTGCAAGGCCTGGCCTGACCAAAAGAGCAAGAGAAGGCAACACCACAGACTCCTTTCCAATCTGCAGGGGGAAGGAGACCAAGAGATGGAGCAACGAGTTAGAATTAATGTTATACACATGTACCAACTCCCCACGAATTCAATCATTATGTACTGAAACATGCACTGATAGAAATGTGCTCCTCTAATCTAGATCCTAGTGTTCTAATCACCTATCCCAGAAGCAACCATTGAAAAGTTTCTTTTTTAAAAAATGTTTTTATTAGTACATGTTTGCAGTACAGTGATTATACTCATTGTGGGGAGCTGGTACATGCACACACATCTTAATTCTTTTACTGCCCCTTCTCTCCTCATCTCTAGATCTCTTTTGTATTTGTAAAGGGTCTGTCTTCCTATTTCCTCTTATCCGGCCTTTATTTGTTCTTTATTTCTATTTTAGGTTTCTTATGTAAGAGAAAGTGTGTGTGGCCTGGTGTGATAGTGCATGCCTCCAGCATTCAAAAGGCAGAGGCAGAATTGCCAAGAGTTTTAGGCTAGCCTGAGCCACACAGTGACTTGAAATCTAGTCTGAATTAGAGTGAGACCCTGTCTCACAGAGAGAAAGAGAGAGAGAAAGATTTATACTCATGTTTGATTTATTTGACTTAACATTATGATCTCAAGGCACATCCATTTTCCTACAAAGGTATCCTTCCTGGCTTAATACTCTACTAAATAAATATACACACTTTATGTATCCATTCACCTGTCGATGGATAGTAGATTGCTCCCAATATTTAACTGTTTTGAGTTGTGCTTTGAGACCAGCTTCTTGATGTTCAAACGTTAACAGTGCATCCTATTTGGAGACACAATTGTGAGATTCCCATTTCCACAAATGGAAAATGGAAGGTCCTCCATGAGAGTTGGCAATTCTTCAGTTAAATATTATGTGCCAGGCAATACTAGAAAAAGGCATTTGGCTTTTTGTTTTTAAGTACAGGGAATAAGAGTGAAAGACTAGTGTATAGGATAGTGGATAAAATTGTATCTCTAGCTGGGTGTGGTGGCACACACTTATAATCTCAGCTCTTAGCAAGCTGAAGCAGGAGGATCACTGTGAGTTTGAGACCAGCCTGGGCTACATAGTGAATTCAAAGCCAGCCTGGACTACATAGTGGAACTCTGTCTCAAACACAAAAACAAAAGTATGCCTAACACTTAACACAATACCCGGTGTGTAGCAGAATGAGTGAGAAATTGGCATAGGTTGTAGCAAAGATTTCTGCATCCCTGCCCCTTCACCCCCACCTTCACAGACACTCAAGTGAACCATTTCTAAATCTCAGACACTTAATTTGCTGAGTGATCTAAACTGTATCTTCATTTTGGTTGGTGTGAAAGTTTTCAAACCTAAATCACTATGCATTGTAGATGATTATTCTAGGCTTGTATACCCAACTACCCGATTGCTATTAGAGGTGTATGTTGTCAGAAAACTCATGAACTGTTGTGAGAAACTTAGCTACTAGTTGTAGTCAGGGGATGACTTGCTCTTCAGCTATAATAGTCTTGCCAAAACCTGGTTTTGGTTTTTTTTTTTTTTTCCTTTGGTACCAGGGATGGAACTCACAATCTCACATTTGCTAAGCAGGTACTTAAGCCACTGAGCTAAATCTCTGGCCTTAAAAGTTGGTTTTAAAGAGCTACCAAAGTGGCTGGATGCAGAGGTGCACATCTGTGATCCCAGCCACTTTGGAGGCTGAGACAGAAGGGTTATAAATTTGAGGCCAGTCTTGGCCAACTTAGTGAGATTCTGTCTCAAAATTAAATAATGAATGAGCTCACTGGGTTCAATCTCCAGTACTAAAAACAAAAAAAAAAATTGCTACAGAAAAGTAGATTCCATTTTGATTTTCTGGATGGAACAAGATACTGATGTGTATGTACAGTTTACCTCTACAGATGAGGTATTTTAGTGTACAGTGCTTGAAGGGCAGCCCATGCTAGGCACTAGGAAGACTTTTCCCTTATTAGAAATTTTAGATTTTGTGTTTTGATACAATGTACTTGTTATTGTTGAAATGATACATTACTTTTTTTTTCAGTTCCAAAAGTGAACAAAGGACACTGATGAAAATAATAAGGGAGACTTTGTATTGATATAAAATAGAATTAGAAATCATGTCCAGTGTCACTTTGCTGCCTGAAGAGATTCTTAATCCTCTTATGAGACAAGTCCTATCTATATGGAGGTACATTTAAAAAAAATTCTGAAAATATGTATTAAGCAACTGCAATGGGAATTAAAGACCAGTAAGATATGGGATCTACCTTCAAGATGATTCTATCTCAGTGGGGGAGACAGACAAGTAGATCAATAGTTCTGTAAAGAATGAATGTCATGACAGAAGCTGCCAGCTAAGGAAGCTCAGAGAGGGGTCCCCAGGAAGAGGTAGATGAGTTAAATTTTAAAGCATGGAGTTCAGCTGGCTAGATGGGATGGGAAATCTGACTACTCAAAGTAAGATAGGATGTGATCATTCAGGGGATTCAGCCCACCTGGCACAAAGATTGCCTGTGTCCACAGAGGGACAGAGAATGTTCATCAGAAAATATTCATTAACATTCTGGAAAAATTCTTTGCCTGCCACATGCAGGATAACTGAAGGAGGCTTTCTGTTCAAGGGAAAGTGGATTTCTGGCTTGGGAGACTGGAGAGATGAGAGTCCCACCAATAACACTCTGCTCAGGCAAAAATGATTTTTTTCTTGTGTTGTTGGGGATTTAACCCAGAGTTTTCACACTGGGCTACATCATTAACTCTTTGAAAGGAAAAAATTTTAATTTGTGTAGGTTGGTTTTAAATTTGAGCTCCTCCTACCTCAATTTCCCAGAGGGTTGGGATTATAGGTGTAACCCATGACCATGGTTGTGAAAGTGATTTTAAAGGTGCTAAAAGACATCAAATGTTTCCTACCTTGAGAACTCCTCCAGTAGCATCCTTATATTATGAATACTCATTTCATCTTTCTGGTCACCAGACTGTAAGCTTTCTATGGACAGGGACTAGGTCTTGTGGGATCTTTTATCCTTAACCTTTAACAAATGCCTGGCACATTGTAGGCTCCCAGGAAATGTTAAGTTAGTGAATGAGGGCATTTTATTTTCAGACACCTTTTTTCTGAATACATCTTTATGGAGCTATAATTTACACACTACACAATTTACCCAGTTAGAGTGTATACTTCAGTGGTTTTGATGTATTCAGCATCATGCAATGATCACCAAGACCAATTTTAGAACATTTTCATCGACCCCAGAAAGAAACTCCCACAGTCTATTAGTTACCACTCTTTCTCCTCTGCCCCAGTTTTGAGGAACCACTAATCTATTTCTGCTTCTATAATGTCTCTTCTGGACACATATTTTTATGTGTTCTTTTGTGATCGGCCCTTTAAATAGGCATCATGTTTTCAAGTTTTATCCATGGTTTATGCCACTTATTAGCAGTTTACCCCTCTTTGGACAAATGATATTCCATTATACAGATATACCACTTTATTTATGCATTCATCAGCTGATGGGATAATGTCTTAGTTACTTTTATTGTCGTTGAGGCAAAATACCTGACACCCAAAGTTGGAGGAAAGCTTTATTTAGCTAACAATTTATAGAGGTGTCACCCCCTCACCAGCTGGCTCCAAGGCAGGGCAGTATGGCAGACAGGCATCATACAAGAGAAACAGTTCATGGCAGGCAGAAGGTAGCAAAGCAAGCAAGGGACAAAACAAGCCTCTTTTTGTCCCTTATACTGTACCCAGTCTACCAGGATTCAAGTGGTGCCAAACCAATCAGAGGACTGATTCAGTAATGATTCCCCCTTAATCCCAGCATCCTTTATCTTATCATCACACCATGCATCAATCCCAACTTTACACACTTTAGATCCAGCCATCTTTGAAAAAGCCCCACTTATGACTGCATCAGGCTTTGGGGGAACTCTACACACAAGTCATAACGGACAGAAACTCCCTTTTAGAATGAAATATTCATTCAAAAAAAGCATAAAAAGCATCATCACATCAGTACAGATTCAGGATGAGCACAAGACAAATATTATTTAACGTGGAAGGAGGGAGTCCCTCATTCCTCTTTTATTTCTCTTCATCCCTAAAGAGGGAAGATTCTGCAAGGCGAGCCAAGGCCTCTCCGTGTGGGAACGGCTTTTCTCAGTCCTAACAGCCTGGTAGGTTGTGCAAGGCTCAAATATAGTCAAATACCACCTTCTAGGAGCCAACTTTGATCTCTCCATCGGTTTTTAGTTACAATACCTTCATATTTAGGTAGAATATTTTCGTATCTACATAGAACACTTAACTTCCACTATGTGCATATTTCTTGTTGTACTGCAATGATAAGCAGAGGAAAGACTACCTACTTTGAAATCAGGCATTTCTAAATAGTTTCACCACTTACCCCCCTTTTCTCCATGGGAAATTATGTATGGCTTCTGAATTGTTTTTCAGTCATTTCCAGCCCCTTCCTTCACAGTCTCCTAGCATTTTGTATAGGTGTCCACTGCCGAACTCCCAGCGTTCAGATGCAAATAAGGTTTGCATCCAGAAAGTTGCAGCTTCGCATTCCAGGTCTATTTGGCACCTTTTCATCTGTAAAACGAAGTTACAAAATCCATTTTATAAAGTTGTTCTAATATGCTGGTACCACAGTTCTCGCCATATGGGTGGTACTTAAAAGGTAACGCATTATTACAATAAGAAATGTTTTTTTCTTCCAAGTAGTTAAGATCTTGAAGTGCTCGGGCCTCTTAAACTGGCTTCAACCTTATTTTAGGCTCTGGTCTCCTCGCCCCTCCCTCGGCAGGCGGGCTGGTCCTAACCGGAATTGACGTCACACGTGGACGCCGCCGCTAGTACGCGTCCCGGAAGGAGCGACTTGAGGCGTTTGAGCCAGTGAGTGAAATCGGCGCCGCCCGGTGGCTGCAAATGCAGCTAAACAGGTGTTCCTCACCTGTTGTTTAGTGCTTTCTGGAGGAAGGAGGGCGAGCAGTGTGCTGCTACACTGCGCTCCGTTGTGTGTGTGTTGCCCACGTAGGGCCTTCCCCTTCCCCACTGCCCGAAGCCTTGCGTGAGCTGTCGCGCCACCCCCCCACATTAACTCACTGGGCGCGCAGAAGGTTTATCCTCCCCAGCCTGGTCCCCGGCCCCTACCTTGTCGCCCCGCCACCGGAGCGGTGACCGCCCGGTCCGCCGTTCTTCCGCTGCCACCGCTGCCACCGCTGCCGGCACCATGGGCAGTGAGCAGAGCTCCGAGGCCGAGAGCCGACCCAACGATCTGAACTCCTCAGGTCGGTGTCCTAACCTCCCAACCTCCTCCAGCCCGTCTGCTTGGGGAGCAGACTGCCTCCTGGCCTGGCGGGGTCTGGGACGGCCGGCTGCAACCTATAGGAACCCTCACTGTGCTTAATAAAAAACAGTATCCAGACCTTTGTTCTCCTAAGCCACCTTGGGCGCTCACGCCCATTATTGGTTCCCAAAACAGCCGTTTTTCCCCTCTGCGGTCTTCCATCTGTAAAAGAAGACTTAATTTTTAGCTCTCTAATCGTGACTAAAGTACTGACATTTGTCTGACACAGTGGATGGCTTATAGACAGGACCTCTAGAACAGGTTTTGCCTAAAATAGGTTTTGAAGGGATGTGTGTTTGCTGTACAAGCAGTCTGAATATTTGAATGCAAATGTTTCCAGAAATTGCTTTTTCCCCTCAGGTGCCATGGGCCCGTTTTACGTACAGTTTGGTCAGATGGCATGCCCATTCATATATTTTTCGATTGCTTTTAGCGTTTCAGAAAATGGGAGGGTTATTATGCTGAAAATATAGTTTAATGCTTAGTGAAACCGCTGGTGTTTGAGGGCCAGTTGCACCTTTTGTTACCCCATCTAGGACAGCCCAGAGTGCCCTGCATAATCCAAATCGGTTAAATCCGAGGCCTGAAAGAGTCCAAGTCTTAGAACCGCTCTTTGCTGGGAAGAAATTGCCTTTGTTAAATCAAGGTTTTAGGAAGAAACCCTAGCCAGCCAGGCGTGGTGGTGCACGCCTGAAATCTCAGTACTGGCCAGGCAGAGGCAGAGGCTTGCTGTGAGTTTGAGGCCAGTCTGGACTCTATAGTGAGTTCAAAACCAGCCAGAACTACATAATGAGACTTTGTCTAAAAAAAAAGAAATGAAAAGAGAAGAACCCCTGGTATTAGTACTGCTCTGTTGGTAGAATTAAGCGTTGAGAGATGTAGAAGCTAACATCTAGGGGTAAGTCATACGGAAGAGTGTCCTTTCAGAGACCAGTTTCAGACCGTTCTAGGGCTAGATTGATAACCTTTTCATGATGAGGAGCATCAGCTATCCTAGCTACATTCTCCTGTCTCATTGAAAGGCCTAGAATATTATATATGTTTTATAACAAATTTAGTAATAGCTACCTCTTGTTTTTTCCTTATTTATCTGGCTAGAAACATAGTTTGAGGCAAGGAGCGTGGTTTTTTTTAATGTTTACTTGGCCATAAACCAACAGCATAGGCTTGTATCAGGTGTTAGGATTTGCTTGTTGCTCTGTGCTGAGTGCTTTGCATATAGGTATTTATATTTAATTATCATATACCTTCACTTTTGGATAAGATAATGGAGGCTAGTCACAGTGTGGTGAAGTCCCTTTTACTCCAGTGTTGGGGAGAAGAAAAATTACAATTTGTAGCAGGAAAGATTTCTGACATCTCTATTGTAAAACATTAGACAAATTACCAAAGGAGGTTAAGAAATTGTTCTTGAAATGTAGTAGCAGTAGCAGAGATTTTCCTAAAAGAGTCAATGCCAAGCCTTAGGAAACTAGCTTTCAGAAGACAGATCTGTTCTGTGGCTTCTGTGGATCATCCTTTGAGACACAACTGCAATGAACATGAGATTACTGCCTTCTAGAGCAGTGATGGCAAACCTTTTAGAGCTTTCAGTGATACAAGGAGTGTGCTGCCATAGTTTCAACACTACTATTTTAGAGTATAAAACACCGAGCATTCATTGTTGCCCTAAACCCACAGGATATTTGGGGAGGAAAATGTCTTGATCTAGAAAATCTTTTATGGCATGAATTACTTATTTTCGAATGGATTATATTTTTTCAAAGAATTTGAAATTGATCTGCCTCTAGCAATCTTCCAAATTTCTGAATTTTGCCTCAGTCTAGAATGGACCCATTTTTTTTTTTTTTGTCCTTAGTGTATAACTTTAAGAGTGAGGTATCTGGGGCTTCAAAAATAGACTCATTATCTAGAGTCGAAACCAGAGTTTTTTCCCAGTCTCATGATCTGGCCAACTGTGATAGGGTAAACAGCTTTGCAACCCCAGTGTCACAGAGATGGGCTATGTGCATCAACAACCCATAGGCCTCCAATTCCTTCCCTAATTGTAGCATCATTGATATAGGGCAAGTCACAGCCAAATTTTGTATCCTCATTTCCTCATTAGCAAAATAGGAACATATGTAAGGAGGATCCAGGGAATTAAAGAAGAAACACTGTGTATCCGTTTGTGTACTGAATTATAAAAAATAGTTATGAAAGAGTTCAGATATATGTTAGATGTTCCAATACTATGAGTTTTTTAATACCACAAAAAATAAAGGCCTCCCATAATTTCATCTACCCAGCCCATACCACAAAATAACTACATTTTATTGTGTAAAAATAATTCTTTTTAAAAGAATAAAAAATTTCACACATTATGACTACAAAATATAAATTCTTTTTAATGAAAACAGCTTTGTTGAGGCAGGGGTAGCTAAGATGCAGTTTCTCACAAGAGAAACTTTATTTTCAGTGACTCCTTCTCCAGCTAAGCATAGAGCCAAGATGGATGATATTGTGGTTGTAGCTCAGGGCTCTCAAGCCTCACGGAACGTCAGCAATGATCCAGATGTCATCAAATTGCAAGAGATCCCAACCTTCCAGCCCCTTTTGAAAGGTAAGGTTACAGCTGGCAAAAATTTTTTTGCACTTTGTTGTCTCTTTACTCTGTCAATGGTTTCTTTTGCAGTACAAATGCTTTTTAATAAGATGTGATCCCAGTTGTTGATTCCTTATGATAGTTCATGTGTGATTGGGGTTTTGTTCATAAAGTCTTTGCCTATACCAGTATCATCAAGCATTCTACATATTTTATCTTCCAGTAGATTTAGTGTTCCATTTCCTGTTTTAAAATTTAGATCTTAGATCTATTTCAACGTTAGTTTAGCACATGGCAGAAAATACGGGTCTAGTTTTAATGTTAGACATGTGTAAAGCCAGTTTTTCCAGCACCATTTATTAAAGAGTCTGTCTTTCATCCAGTGAAGGTGTTTGGGTCCTTTGTTGAAAATAAGGTGGCTTAGAATGTCTGGTGTTGTTCTGCATTTTGTAATCTGTTCCATTGATCCTCAGGTCTGTTTGTTGTTGTTTTATTTTGTTGTTTTGTTTTTTTGCGAGTAGCATGCTGTTTTTATCACAGTAGTATAATTTCAAGTCATGGATTATGATGCCCCTGCCTTGCTTTGTTGCTCAGAGTTGCTTTTTCTAATTCTGGTTCCAAATGAATTTTAGGTTCATTTTCTCTAATTCTGTGAGATATGCTATCAGAATTTTGATTAGGATTGTATAAATCTATATAACAATTTTGAAGTATGACTATTTTTACTATATTGGTTTTTCCTACCCAAGAACAAAGGCTATCTTTCCATTTTCTGATATCCTCTCTGATTTCCTGTTTCAGAAAACTATAGTTTTCAATGTAAAAGTCTTTTACTTTCTTCTTTAAATTGATTCCTAAGTATTTCATTTTCTGGATATTATTGTGAAAGACATTGTTTCCCTAATTTCTCTCTCAGTGAATTTTTTTTTTTTTTTGTACCAGGGATTGAACTCACAGCCGCACACTTGCAAGGCAGGTGCTTATGCCACTGAGCTAAATCCCCAGCCCCTCTCTCAGTGAATTTGTTATTGATTTTCCAGGGTATCCAGCTACACTACTGAGTTTAGTTATTAAATATGGAAGTCTCTTAGTGGAGTTTTTGGGGGTCTTCTATGTAGAGTATCATATATCTGCAACTAAAGATAATTTAACTTTTTCCTTTTTATCCTTATTCCTTTTTTTTTCCTCTTGTCTAATTGCTCTTGCTAAATGTTTCCAGAACTATATTGAATAGGAGTGGTGATAGTGGGCATCCTTACCTTGTTCCTGATTTTATTTTATTTTATCTTTATTTTTTAATACATGTTTGTCATACATATTGATCCCATTTGTTTCTGATTTTAAAGTGAAAACTTTCAATTTTTGTCTATTTAGTTTGATGTTGGTTTGTCATAGATGGCTTTTATATTGAGATAAAGACCATCTATTCGAGTTTTCTCTTGGGTTATTAACATGAAAAGGTGTTGGATTTTATTAAATGCTTTTTCTGCTTCTATTGAAATGATCATATGGTTTTTGTCCTTGGCTCTGTATTATGGTACATTACATTTATTGATTTGCATATGTTGAACCCTTCTTGCATCCCTGGGATGAATCCTACTTGGTCATGGTATATAATCTTCTTGATGATTTGCTGCATTTTGTTTGCCAGTATCTTGTCAAGGATTTTGCTTCTATGTTCATCAAAGAGATTGACCTGTAGTTCTCATCTTGGATCCTTCTCTGATTTGGTATTAGGGTAATTCTTGATTCCAGGAATGTGTCTGTGTCTTTTTGTTTTACATCCTTTTAAAATACAGGTTCTCAACGTAGGTGTTGATGATTGTCTGGATTTCTGCAGATCTGTCGCAACTTCACCCTGTTCATTCCTTATTGCATGGATTTGTGTCTTTTTTCTTTGCTCTTTTTGATAATGTTGGTTAATGGTTTGTCAATTTTATTTAGTCTTTCAAAGAACTAACTCTTGGATTCATTGATTCATTATATTGTTTTCTTTGTCTCATTGCTTCAATTTCTGCTCTGGTCTTTATAATTGTCTCCTTCATATGAGCTTTGTGCTTGACTTGTTCTTTTTCCAGAAACTTGAAGTTCAATGTTAGGTTGTTTATTTGAGTTTGGTCTGTTTTTCTGATAAAAGAAGTCAGCACTATAAGTTTTCCTTATAGGAATGCTTTTACTGTGTTCCATAAGTTCTGTATGTTGCATTTGCATTATCATTTAACTGTAGAAACTGATTTCTTCTTTAATTTCATACATGCCCCATTGGTTGTTCAGGAGGGTATTGTTTAATTTCCACCTGTTTATGAAGTACTTGTGGTTTTGTTTGCTATTGATTTCCAATTACATTGCAAGGGATATGCAGGGGATGATTTCAGTTTGTTTGGATTTACCGAAGCATGTTCTGTGGGTTAGTATGTGGTCTCTTGGGAAAAGTCCCATGTGCATCTGAGAAGAGTGTGTATTCTGATGTTGTAGGATGGAATACTCTGTAGACATCTACTAAGTCCATTTGTTCAAAAATTTGATTCAGTTCTGGTATTTCTTTGTTGAACCTTTTTTTTTTTTTGTCTAGTTAATCTATTGACAGTGGGGTATTGAGGTTCCCCATTACAATTGTCTTAGTGCTTGTTTGATGTCCTTTGTCCATTGAGATGTGTTTTATGCAGTTGTTTGCACTAGTATTTGGTGCATGTATATTTATGCTTTTTATCTCTTCCTCTTGGATTGTACTATTTACAAGGATGTAGTGACCTTCTTTGCTTCTCTTAATCAGTCTTGGCTTGAAATCCACTTTGTCTGCAAATAAATTAGCTAGCCCTGTGTTTTCCTGAGCTCCTGTCACATGGAGTATTGTTTTCCAGACTTTGACTTTTAGTCTATGAATTTCTTTTTGAACTATATGTGTTTCTTGTGTGCATTGTATTTTTAGATCTTGCTACTTGATCCTTTCTGCCAATTTGTTTCTTTTGATTAGTGAGTTAAGACCATTAACATTAATGGTTATAACTGATATGTTGACTTATGTTTGTTATGTTACTTTCCTATTGTTTGTTCCCCCTTTTTCCCCCTTCTCTTTAATTGATTGCCTTTCCTGGTGGATTCATTCTGTTGGGATTCAGAGTTGTAGTCTTCATTATCTTTTTCTAGAATATCCTTTGGAATATTTTGGAGTGCTGGTTTGGTGGTCATGAATTTCCTTAAGTGTCCTTTGTCATGGAAGTATCTTATTTCTCCATTACTTTTGAAAGATAGTTTGGGAGGGGTACATCAATCTGGGTTGGAGGTTTTCTTTTAGGGCTTGAAGTACTTCAGTTTAAACTCTTGACTTGCAAATTTGTGTTGAGAAATCTGTCACGATTTTGATGAGCTTTCCTTTATATGTGATTTATTTTCTTTAGTAGCTTTTAATTTTCTGTTCTTCTGTTGAATTTCTGGAATCTTGACTATTGTATGCCTTGGTGTAGTTTTTTTTTTTTTTTTTTTTTAATCATGGCTAATTGGAGTTCTATATGCCTCACTTATCTGTCAAATTCTTTTTCTCTACCAGGAACATTTTCTGCCATTACTTCTGTGAACAGATATTTTATGTTGTTTACACTATCTCCTGCTTTTTCATTGATTCCGATTAATCTTCTGTTACTCTTTTTTTGATTCATCCAGCAGCTGCTGGATTGATTTCTTGCAGATTCTTGCTATTTTTAAGAAATCTTTCTTTTCATGATTGTTAGCCACAATCCTGTCTTTTATATGTGAGATTCTCTGCTCACATTGGCTCATTCTGCTGCATGCATTTTCAGTGGAATTTCTAATCTCCTGGATATCTGTTTGAATCCATTTCATGGATTCCTTTTCTTTCCTATGTTGGAAGTTCACTGTTTCCATCATTTTCCTAAGCTCTTTTTTTTAATCAGCATCTACTCTAGAATCACTGTGTCTTTCATTATGGTTATCATCTCTGTAGTTATCTGAGAGACTTTTTTCCTATTTGATTTTCCCAGAACTTTGTTCACGTGCTTTGCTACTTCCACTGTTCCACTTCAGAGAGTCCAGGTGGTTGACTTTTGGATTGTTCTACCTCATTGCTCCCAGGGTTTGCCTTCGGTGAGCTAGACATTAAATGTCTTCTCATATTCTCTCTCTCTCTTTTTTTTTTTTAGTTTAATGTTTGGGTTGATGCTTGTAAATTGGGAAGTGGTTTTATTGCTAGTGTTGAGAAGTCTTAGGAAATGATTGCTTCTTAGAGGTATAGCTGGTTTTTGGGTTTTGAGTGTGTTGTGAGATCCTACCTTTTTAATTTATTGGAAATGAGAGGTTGCTGCTTACTTGGCCCATCTCCTGGTTCTTTGGCATTAGCGTATAGTATTTTTTATGATCCTTAGGCAGTCTCACTCTTGGTATACCAGGAAGAACAATTGGTTAGAACAATTATGTCACTTTGGCTAAACTGATGTATTGGTAATAACAGTAGCATCAAATGCAGCCTAGAAAATGACAAACTGTGGTAGCTATTATTTGCCATCTTTAATTGTATGAACTAGAAGTGTGGTTATATAACAAAATCTGAAATGAATCAGAAAATTATATACAGTAAATAAGCCCTTAATATGGTGATTTTAGTATTAGGGGTGACAATTTAAAAGAGATTAGGGGGAAAAATAGAGAAATAAAAAAAGAGGAAGAGATTAGTAGTAAGATTGGAGGACAAAGATTACAGAAACTTTGGGAAGGTGGTGAAGAAGACAGGAGGAAAAGAGAGAAGAAAGAAATAAACAGGATCAGAACAACAATAACAAAATAACTAGAAACTATGTTCAAACATATAAAAACAAAAACAATCAAGAAAACACAAAAAAGAAAGGAAAAATAGAAAAAAATGCCTACTTTAAAGCATGTCTCTGCTGTCACTGATAGACAACATGGGCAAACAGAGTCCAAATCTGAATTGATTAATGCCAGCAAACCAGCTATAGCTTTATGGAAAATAGCAGATTATCCCAGCAAATCTGCACCTTTAATTCCGCTGAAGTGTAGGCTGTTTTCTGACTGTGAGGCTGGAACCTAATATGCTCAACCTGCAATAGTTCTCACCTCCTGCTGGCTTGAATTCAGCTTCTTGATCTGCCAACTTGAACTCTGAAACTTTGCCCTGACTGTGGAGTGACTAGATGGAGCTGGCCTGTAGCTGTTTTGAGTTCTGAGGTCAGTTGTCTGCCCTCCAAGATGACTACTGGCCATTTGTACTGCCCCAGGGGAATGTCTGAACCCAAATAACTCACCAACACTTCATTCTGCTGCTTCCACTGCTCCAGTCCACTGGTGTGTTTCTCCGTGGAGGCCTCTGAAGTTTCCAGTAGTCGCCAATGTTTCTGCAGGTTTAAGCTGTCCCTCCCACACAGTGAGTCTGAGCTCAGGGAAGAAGTACCATACGCTACCTCTTTCTTCTTTGTTGATGTTTCTCTCTTTGCTTTCCCCATGGGCTTCAGTTATCATGTCAAATCTTTCCTGGGGACCTACTTCTTTCCTTCTTTTCCTCACATTGCTATATTCCAGTATCTGGACACCAAATCTGGGAGAGGCTCTTTTTCTTCCTGCTCATCATTCTTACTGCCTGATCAGAAGTGTATTTAAATTTAATATATCTGCTTCTTTGTCTATTTTTCTCTGTAGCACCATTGCCATACTGTAAATTGGTTTACTACCATAATTTTATGCAAGAATGTAAGCTTCAGGATGACAGGAACTTCTTGTTTTGTTCACTGTTTAATCCCCAGCACTTGAAATAGAGCTGGATATAAAATAGTGACTGAGTAAATGAATGAGTGAATGATGTTGGAGTTGGCTGTTCTCTGTTGTATTTTCATGAAAAGGCTTTGATTCTTCCTGGTGACCTGGACTATGAATTGCATAGTTGAGACCCACAGAAAAACTGCATTATCTTGGTACACTTGTAATTAATCTTGGAATAGAACAGAGTGTGTATATGAGAGGAGAGTGTCCCAACTTAATTAGCATATGTTGAGATAGTTCATATAAAGGGCATAATTTATTTTCATATCTCTTTTAAGGATGGAGATTATTTTTTCTTAATTCACCAGTAGTTCTGGTATAATAGTTCCTCAGTCTCTCATACCCCCACACCCCCAAATTAGGAAATAACTTAAAGCCCTAGTTACTTAATTTGTGTCTTAATTCATTTTCTGTTGCTATTATTAAATACCACAGATTGAGAAATTTAGAAAGAAAAGAGGTTCATTTGCCTCACAGTTATGGAAGTCCAAGTGTATGGCACAGGCATCTTCTTTGGCTTTCCTTGGGTCATGACATGGAAGAGGACATCACATGGCAAGACAGAGCAAGCCTGCCAATTTGGTCTCTCTTATAAATTTATTAATGTAATCATGGGTCCCCAAAGTCATGACCTTATCTAATGCCAATGCCTTCTTAAAGGCCCCATCTGAACTACCATTAGCATATCACTTTGGGGATTGTGTTTCAGTGTGAGTTTTGCATGGGGCAGACACAGTAACCTGATATGATGTGATATAAAACATCATATAATTACATGGCTGTTTGTATTAAAAAGCTCCCCCCTTTACTTATACATACAAACACACATCATTTAATTCTTACATCATTAAATGTGTTTGAATGATATGTTCAAATGTATTTGAATGACAGTGGCAGGTAGAGGTTGAACTTAAATCTTCACTGATGTCAGATCCTATCATTAGGTATACGGTTCCATACTGAATTCAACAAAAACAAATGGTGCTTCTCAGTGACCTATATATCGTATTCTTCCTGGTGCTTCATCTGTTTTACAGATGAGAAAATACATGGTTTCAATCTCTTCACCACAGCTTCAGGGTTAGACTTTGGTAAGCATTCTTAACTTACGTGAAACAATTCACTACATCCTGTTACCCTTCCTACTAGTTTTCGTTATTTTGAGGAATAATGTGATTCTCCAAAGAAGCCAACATTAATGAAATTTCCACCTCTACATGTTCTTTTATAGTCAAATTAAAAGACAGCTTTCATCTTTAGAAACTTGGAGTTCCATGCAGTTCTGCCCACAGCCACACTTTGCAGGTCCCTTCTTTCTGTAACCTGTCCTCTCACCTCCCAAACTCTTCTTGCCCTGGGTTGGACCTTTTATGACCAATTCTTGCCTTTCCTTTAGGGAAATACTAAAAACAAAACTTTGAGGTAGACTTAATAATTTTCTGGGATTTGTTTTTTTACTCATTTGAAATCATTCATGGTTTATGATTTAAAATTGACTAGTAGAAGTAGTATCTGGAGAAGACTTGTAGTTAAAGAAAGTTAACTTCAGATTTTAAATTATTAAAATAATCAGCTCTAAAGGTGACTAATATATGCAGTTAATGAAATGCAATGTGATGCAACTGAACTCGTTTGCATTGATAATTTTTTTTTTTCATATGAGGCGGAACTCAGGGCCTCAAACATGCTAGTCAGGTGCTCTGCCACTGAGCTACATCCTCAACTCCTTATAAAATTTTTTAAAAAGAATTTTGAGACAAGGTCTCTTGCTAAGATGCCCAGGTTAGCCTTGAACTTCTTATCCTCCTGTCTTAGCTTCCCAGGTACCTGGAATTACAGGTGTGCACCATCATACCCAGTAATACTTAGGTTTAAATTGAACTTTGCCACCAACTATATTGCCCTGGCTTTGTTTTTCTACCCTTTTGAGCCTTGGTTATTAGGATTATTGAGATTAAGTCTTGAAGAAATGAAAGCTGGTGAGAAGGTGACAATAAGAGATTATTTGTTGTTTGGCTAAGGAAGCTGGAGAAAGCATTTGATGACAATGGCATGAATCTAGAATGGCAACATATGGGTGTGATCAGACTACAGGCTCAAAAAAATAAAAGCCAGGGAACATTTATGGTGATACTCATGTTTCACTTGTAAAGATGCCTCTTGGACGGTGATTAGAAAAGATAGGCAAAGAGGGAAATTGTCTAGAAATAATATGATCATAATAGCTAAAATCCCTTTATGTACCTCCACTATTATCTTTTGTATTTTACAGACTAAAGTATTGAGGCTTGGAGCACTTAAATTAATTGCCTAATGTCACATGGCTATAGTGATAGCCATCGTAAGATGGCATCAGGGCATCTTTTAATTATTTTGTACATAGAATAAAATTCAGTTTCCAATTCTAACAAAGCCTTATATAAATCACTAGGCTATAATGGGAAAAAGTAGTGTGATGGGTGTGAGATTGTTAGGTTTTAAGTGTCATATTTATTGCAGAATCTCCTGCTTTGACATTGTTCTGCCTGGCAGTTAGAAGCTCTGCCCTCTCCCTGCTGGTCTGCTGCAGGGCCACTCATCACGGTTGCCTTTATACTCTGATCTCTCTTTTTTTCCACCTCTCCTTCTTTCAGGATGAGGCTGTTTCTCAAAGTAGTAAAAAGGGCCATGCAGTGAAGGCTGTACCCCCTAGGTTTGATTTCAGAAAGCTTTTATTCAACTTAATGACAGTTTATTCTTTCACATCAATACATTCAAGTATTACAGAGTTCACTGTTGTTCCATAATGTCATATGATGTAATGTTAATGCTGGTGGGTGATCTGTAGAGGCAGTGACTGGGCAAGAGTTTAAGGCTATTTGTATGACTGAGGTAATGTTTGCATTTTTAATAAGCAAGCAGATTTCTTCTTTGGTCTTAACCCTTTTGTGAAATGTACCAGAGTATCCATCCTTCATACCTTATAGTCAAAACATCTGTTCCTCTTTTTTTTTTTTTAATCAAAGAGATTTGTTTCATGGTAGTCTTTGAATTAGCAACTTCTTTTTAAATTTTTTTATTTTTTATTTTACAGAGAATAAAATGAAAGAGGGCAGAACAGAGCAGATCAGAACAGAACAATGTAAGAAAGCCAATTGAGACAGTGCAGTGAATTTGGTACACAACTTCACAGTAGGTTACTGGGATAACAGTCATAGGTACCATAGTATATCTCATTATCTTCACAATAGTTGTTTAGTCAATTAGGTATAAAAAAATCAGACCAAAGACAGAACATTATAAAATCATTCGAAAGAGAATATTGAAGAATAAAGCAATTAATCATAATGAAACAAAACTGAAAACAACACTTGCTTTCAAAGAAAATATAGAGGAGACCCCCTCATATTTGCTGTATTGCATACAGTCATCCTGCCAAGAAATGCTCAGACCTCTGTCCCCAGTTGCTAACCGGGGTGGGGTGGGGAGGGTGTTTGGGATGTTTGATTCTAAGCCTGTGCACCGGTAGGCTCACAGGAGACACTACTGGGTCTCTTCCTGGCTCCGCCAGAGGAAGGCGCTTACCAAGAGAGAGGGCCGAGTTGCTTCTTTGTGCAGCATCCTGGGTTCCATCATGGCCGTGGCCTGATCTCGGGGGCCGCTCTCTGGTTCTCTGCAACTTCTTTTAACACATAAAACTTTTAATAGGAAATTAAAGGAAATTGAAAAGTGGCAGTAAATGACCATGACAGAATGCAAAAGCAGTATTTTGATTTCACATAAGTTAGTAAGATCCTAAGGTGTTAAGCAAAGCCTCTGGGTTTCTTAAAATTCAGTCACACATATTTTTTAATGAGCCCCACTCTAGTTTCTGTCATTCTATAGAAATGAAATACTTTCACAGAAGAAATGAAGTCTTGTTGATGTTTATTTGTTTAGAGACAGGGTCTCGCTAAGTTGTTCAGGCTGGACTTGAACTCACTGTATAGCCAGCCCAGACTGGCTTCAAACTTGGAATGATCCTCCTGTCTCAGGCTCCCGTGTGCTAGGATTATAGTCATGTGCTAACATGCCTGTTTTGATTTTTTTTATATATAAAAGTTATGAAAATAATTATGTTATTTACTTTTAGTTGAGTTGAATATGTGCATACATAAACACACATAACATCCTTTGTAACTGGTATATTTTTGTGATTGATCTTGGATATAACATGTCATTTTACTGCCTATGAAAAGGGCTGTCCTTGTTACCAAGGGAAAAGATCAGTCACATACAGCATAGATGCTTGATACTAAGCAGCTTTGTTGGGCATTCTCTGGGATAAGAACACGATGTATGTGAAGTAGATTTTAGAAGTGAAAAAGAGCCTAGTCAGTGGTGGTGAACCTATGGTCCCCATGCCACAGCAGGTTGTTTGCTATTATTGAAAACTCTAAAAAGTTTACCATCACAGTCTTTTCTTGGTGGAGCAAAAGACAGAATAGCAGTGAAAGATCTGAAATTACGTGGAACAGTGATAATTAGTACTTGATGCTATAGTTGGGGAATGCAGCGAAAAGGATGAGGACATTAGAGCCTGAAACAATCAGTATCTTCATGTCCTTTTCAATCATTCATCCATTTTCTAGATGAAATAAAGGTGGAAAAGTCTTTGCAATCATCAGCTGTCTATCTTTACCAGATGTCAGACCTTATCATTGAATTGGAATGTAGTCTGTCAAGGCAGCAACTGGTAGATTGGATTTTAATCAGAGCCACTGTCTTCTCTGAAGGTTTAAAAAGTAATCTTTAAACCCACATTGATCCTAAGTATATTTTTTCCAAAACATTCTATTTCAAAATTGATAACTTTTTCTTAATTACTTTGTTGATTTAAGTATGTGTATATAGCTCTTCAGTTAATCTGTTAAACCGTTAAGTACTAAAATGTTTTTTTTTTCCAGAAAGAGGGAAGTCCCAGCTGAATAGTTGCTTTAACTGATTGAAGTGAAATCATCTCACTAGAAAAACCTCATACTTTTCCTCTCTCCAGACTGTACCTGTGTACCTGCATTTGTTCTTGTTTCCATTAAAGCTCAGGGAAAGTTTCTAGACCTTTCTCTAAACGTAGTGCCTTTCTTTTCCATTGGGTCTGTCTTGTGCTAGGACTTTTACTTCTGTAGTTACTTTCTAACATCTAGCATTGTAGATCTTTCTTCTTTTGTTCAAATATACAAATTTTCAGGGCCAGGGGTTTAGGTCAGCAGCATAAGCGCCTGCCTGGCAAGCACGAAGTCATGAGTTGGATCCCCGGTACCAAAAACAAAAAACAAAACAAAACCCAAATACACAAATTTTCTAATCTTCAAAACAGAAAAGGAAAAATTTTCTTTTGACTTGTATAGCTACCATGCATTTTCTCTCCCTTTCTAAATCTCTGCTGCCAAACTTACTGTACATGGCTACTGTATGTTGTCCCTGAATCTTTTCTGCCTCTGCCATTCTTAGGTTTCTTATGGACTAGCCTTTGTGTGCTGTACCCTGAGTCCCTTCATGGTTGGATCTCTGGAGCTGCTGGTTCTCCTCCCAGCTCAGGTGTGGGCAGCTTACCGAGAGGGCGGGCAAATTGCCTTTGTGTGCTGTGCCTTGAGTTCCTCCATGGTTGGAGCTCTGTGGCTGCTGGTTCTCCCAGCTCAGGCCAGAGGCCCCTACTAGGAAGGTGGGCAGGCTGCCTTTGTGTGCTTTTTTTTCTTTTTTTTTTTTTT
>PVLA01003556.1:0-208097 GCA_004027455.1 Hydrochoerus hydrochaeris | reverse complement strand
AGTCTGAGCTGGAAGCCAGGAGGTGATGTCCAAGATGAAGGTGATGTCTGGAGATTCTCCAAAAGAAAAGCATATCTGTCATTCTTCATTTCCCTTTATACAATCCAGTTGACAAAACACCCTAGGGTGGGTCTTCCACATGCTAGAGTGTGGAACTTTTAACTGTACTTGAGCTTTTTTTACTCAAGTTGACACAATCAGTCAACCACCATAGTCCACACCTTGTCAACTTGACATCCAGACACATTTCTTTAAACCAAGCTCCAGATACAAAGATAAGCTCATAATTACACCCAATATGTTAAAACTGTCCTGCATACAAACGGAAATGCACTAATTCCCTCCTTAGAATAGAAGACATGTTTTCTTTGAGTGATGCTTATTCTTAAATTTTCTAACTTGAACATCATAGCATAGGTTTAACAATTCTTAATAATCAGTATTAAGTCTATCTATATTACATTATATTAGAATCATATTAAGAGAAAAAATCTTATTAAGAGAAAACTATTACAATTACAAGCCTCATTTCTGTAGCTGATTAAGGGGTCATAGCTGGTATTTAGAACTATCTTCTACTAATCATTCTGCATTTCCTTGGCCTTCAGCAGGTCTTGGTTCCTTTCTTGCTGGAGTGGCCCATACCTTCATTCTTGGAGGATCTATACAATTTGTCATTCTGCCTGGATTAGATTGCTGTAGTTTCCTATTGACTTTAATAACAGAGCACTGTAATACTAGAAGGTGCCCTAAGGGATCTCCTGCATTCCAAATATAATCTTCCTTTCCTTCATTGTGGAGTAATAATCCTATTTCCCCTGATAGTCTGGGTCAATCACCCTGACAACCCCGTAACTCCTTTTTGAGCTTGTTTCCTCAGAGGAATGAGGAGACCAAAATGATCAGGAGGAGGTCTTAGCTTCTAATTCAGTGATATCATTGCTGTGTTTTTTGCTTGTCCTCTCTGGAACTAAGACTTCTAAGCTAGCACAATATAAGGTCTTGGGAACAGGAAGCAGAAATTTTGTTAGTGGGTCACTGGATCTTACTTTGTTTGTGAAATTGTAACAAATTATAATTAGATTATATATATATTTTAGAGTTTGGAATTATGTGGGTTAGTCTGTGTATTATGTGTTTAATATGGTATCATGTATGCAGTATTTTAAAACTCATGACTATAATTTCAGTTACATAACAGGATATATGATGTCAAAGTATTTAAGGCCTTTCCTTGTTGAGGAAGCTCATTACATTTTAATAATTCAAGGATGCATGTGATAGAATAACTACTACAGAGTATTGAGAAAAAACAGCAAAAACCATGCAAATAAACAAAAGATGTATAACTGACAAAATGCTAAAATGAAAAATGAAACAAAATTAATTTGAAAGTAGGTGTGAGAAAAAAATGAACATAAGAACTGGTTGGAAGAAACAAAACATAAATAATATAATGTCACAGTTAAACTAAATATTGGTGGTTTCTTAGGTGTAACCAGATTAAATATTCAGATTAAATTATGACAGAGATTATTAGAGAAGGTAAAAAATAGACAATTACATACTCTTCTCAAGAGACACACAGGTACAGAAAGGTTGATAGAAAAATTATAAAATATTCAGCGCAAATATTATTTAAAGAAAACTGCTATAGTTATATTGATATCAGAGTAGATTTTAAAGCATTGTTAGTGATAAAAAGAATATTTAAAATGACAGAAAGTTCAGTCCACTAGGAAGATAGAACAACTTTAAAGTTTTATATATATATATATATATATATATATATATATATATATATATATTGAACAGTAATCTCAAAATATAATGGAGGAATCAGTCAAATTTTGATGAGTGGAAGAAATAACTGGATAAGTAGACTAAAAGAATTTGTAAATGTAATGATTTGAATAACACGATTTGTGAATTTGACTTAACATATGTATGTAAATATATATCCAAATACAAATTTCTCTATATAAACATATACATATAAGAAAATATGTATTATATAGTAGATGCACAAATCTACTATATAAAATATAAGTTTTTCAGTAAAAATTAATTCAAACTTAATTTCATGGGGGTAAAAATGCAAACCTCAATAAATTTCAAGCAATTAAGTTCATACAGAGAATATTCTGTGACTTGAGAAAACCCCTGAGATTTGACAAATAAGAAAAATTTACTTTTTAAGTCACCAGTATATTAAAGTAAAAATCACAGTGGTGATTAGTAGTTCAATCTAAATGGTAATGAAAATCATACATATTAAAATCTATGGGGTGCATCTAAAGCCATGTTTTGAAGGAAATTCATAGCTTTAAATTAACATGCTAGAGAAGAGTAGAGTTTATACACCATCTGTCTATATATATATGAAAGAATCAAACAAGCCATACCGGTTTCTTTCAAACTTTAATATTATTCATTATTTTTTGACAAGATGGATCAAGACAAAAATTTGAAGCATAAAATACCATTACTAGTTATGAACTTTGATCTTTATCTTGTGTGCATACAAAATACCTCAAGATGAATCATAGACATTAATGTAAAATCTAAAGCCACAAGACTCATAGATTATTGTAGGGGGAGAAATCTATGTAACTTTGGACTAGGAAACAATTCTGTAGATGCATGTTGCATAAAAGAAAGATAATTGATAAATTCAGTTTAATCATATTAAGAACATAAGGTTTTCAAAATAGTATGAAAAGATGGACCACACACTGAAAAATATTTGTAAGTCATATATTTTGTAAAGAAAATAATTTCATCCAGAATACATATATGCTTACATTTTTGATGGAGCAATAGCCTGATAAACCCATCATTAGCTGAAAATATCTCATGTTGAAAATGCAAGTAATATCACCTAAACCACTGAACATCAAAGATCCTTCATAGTTAAAACCATTAAACAACCAACTTGTTTATCTTGAGAGTGCATAGCAAAACGATGACAACTGATACCATAGAATACTACTCAATGACAAATAGAAAGAATTATTAGTATATGCAACAATGAGGGTAGATCTCACAATAATGATGAAGAGAAAAAAAAATTTAGAAAATGGAAACTACATAGTAGTTGCCTAACTATATAGTATATAGTGACAGAAAGTATATAGTAGTTGCCAAAGGATGAGGAGAGAGGAATCCTAGAAGAGAGGATTGTGAAAGTCAAGGAAACTGTAGAAGGATGATAGTACTATCTTGATCATGGTGATGGTTTCATAGGTGTATGTACATGTCAAAATGATCAACTAGCACATTTCAGAAATTCTCAGTTTATTACATGCCAATTACATTTCAATAAAGTTATTATAAAAGTTTAGAAAAAATTAAATAAACTCAGGGAAGAGTATAAGAAGGAAAGAAAGAATAAGGAATAAAAACTATTAAATGGAAAAGAAGAAAACTTAGAGAAGTTCAGTAAAACAAAAGCTGTTTCTTTGAAAAGTTGAACAAAATAGGGAAAATGCTGATGATTAAAAGAAAGAAAAAAGCACAAGTGCATAACACCAGAAGGTAGAAATTCCTGAGTACCTTTACAAAAATTCATTTGGAAAAGAGAAAAGAAACAATTCCTTGAAAAATATTCTAACAACATGGAGGTAACTGAAAATTTTCACGTACCTGTGGCTACTAAATACTTCAAAGTATTTATTTAAAATATACTAACAAAAAACCAAAAAAATAAAATATACTAACAGAAATATATCAGGATGGTTTCACAGGCAAGTTACCAGTCCACACTGGTACACTGTTCCTAGCAACCAAAGTAATCACAGCAACTTTAGGTTACTCTAGGAATTAGAGAAGGAATTTGTTTTCTCCTGTTTTATGTCTTTAATTTGAAATGTAGACTTTTTTTTTTTTAGCTTTTTGATTATGGATAAACTTTCACACCCAGTTGCTTTTTGTGCATGTCTTTTTTTTCCTGCTTTTTCTTCCTTATTTAATTTTTTGAAGTACAACTTGCATAAATTAGGGGCCCATTTTTAAATGATATAGTTTTATTTTTTTGACAAATGTACACACTTACAGAAACAACACTTCAGTCAATATCTAGAAATAGCTTCCTGCTTGTCCCTTGGTGGTTTGCTCCTATCCTACCACCTGCTAAGTGGCTATTTATCATTATGCATTAGTTTTGATTTTTCATATTATCATATTCAGTCTTTACTTCAGTGTTTGCTTTACGCAGTACTGATAGGGATGAATTTCAGTTCCTCGAACTGAGTAAATAATGTGAATTCCCCCAAACCACGATATATTAATTACCCATGATATATTGTACCCAGTGTAAGCTTTTCAGTCCATAAATCACGGAATGTAGCAAATGCATAGCTTAATCAATGGTCATTCACCTTACATCTCTCACACAGTCAGTGGTGGACCACAATGCACCAGTCGTTCAGCTTCTGAAGATAACAAAGCACATAGCTGTGTTGCTTCCTGGTCTTCCAGGAACAAACCTGTGTGACAGTTATGAAAACAGATAATCCAAAGAGACAGGAGCCCAAACATACATGCAAGTAAAGCAAAGAGAAGAAATGTGATAAAGCTGAACATGAAATTTGAACTACACATTAGTGGAGTAGAAGTGAACTCTTACTGTAAGGGTTTTGGCACCAGTGAGCTTGAAGGGTGACAGTGGCCAGGGAGTTTAGCAAAAGTCAACCCAACAGGCATAAGGGTGGAGAAGGAAGCTGTTTCAGGGGAGTAATGCTGAGGAAATCTGTCTATTAGAGACTTCCTGAAAGAGATTTCATGATGGTGAAAGCACAGTGCATAAGCTGCAGGATTCTGAGTCAGACTCAAAGTATGACAATTCATAGAAAATGTTCTGAAAAGATGTCTGTCTCACATGTAAATTACAGCATGGGAAGAAAGTGTAAGTATTGTTGAGTACTTCTTTTTTTTTTAAAGAAACAAAATTCTATTCCAGTCATTTTTACCTGTACTAGATTTGAGGGCACAGACAGTAATCCCGAAAATAACAGGATATAGTACGGTAATCATCCTTCATTTCTTATTAACTTAATCTAAAGCTCTGTAAAACCTACCGTTTTACCATGACTGATCATAATCGAATTTGGTTTGTTGGATCACGGTTTTGTATTGATAGATTTTATTCAAAATTGTTATGATTGATAATCTCAAGTCTGAGAGTATAGGCAACTGCACTTCAGATGACAAGATCCACTATAATATCCACTCTGGTTTGATTATTACCTGCCTTTGAAGTTTTATATAGTCTACAATATTTTATGTTTACTAATATTGTTATTTATTGCTATACTCAATCATACTGCTATATTCAATTATGCCTGATGATATAGACAATTCTATTGAAGATAATAAGAAACAACACAGTAATCATTGTAGATCGCCTTGTACTGTGGTTTTATATGACTTTTTGGTTTCATGTTTTTATAGGAATTTGTTTTGTTTTGTCTTGCTAAGTTTTGTTCTTTCCTCTAAAACAGAAAGTATAAAAATACATGCAGAGATTCATGCATGCATAGCTGTTTACACTCTCACTGTTTGACTATCTACTTTGTATGCTTTAATTTTGTAACTTGAGCAACTATTTCTAAGAGGACAATATGTAATTTCAACTAGTGATTTCTTATTGTTTATCTTTTTTTTTTTTTGGAATTCTGTATTACCTCTACCCTTTACATGCTTTTGTTTCTCTTTAAATAAAATTTTAAAAAATTGTAAAAAAACCCAAAAATTTATTTCTCATTATTTCTGATGTTTTAAACTGTAATCTCCGATGTAAATTTTAGTTCTTATAATTTTTCATTTCCTTGTTATTTCTAACCAACAGTGAGATGATTATTCATGTGACAAAAATATTTAAAAGTCATAGGTTAAGCATGACAGTTCCCACTGATAAGCCCACTTTTTATGGTTTCAGCTTTTTTATGGTCTTACACTATTGGGCAAAGTGCAAATTATCTGTAAATACTGTAAGGTATTTATTCTTTTGACTTTGATATTTTTTACTCAGTGTGATTCTTTCGAGATTCAATCATGTCTTCATGTATCAACTGTTGCTTTCACCTTTTCCTTGTTTTAAAAATAATTAACTTGTAGGTAACTTAGGAAAGTGAAAAAAATCTTTTACATTGGTTCATACATTTAATTTACTGACTTTGCTTTGTTACATACATCGATTTCCATATGCTTTAAGAATACTTCGATGTATAGAATTTCTTTTCTCATGTCTTTGTGTACAAGATTGTACTTTTTATCTTCAAGTATACTTACATATTTCATTAAATCACTGGTGTCAATTAGTGCCTATGAAACCCTTTAGTATACTTCAAATGATTGTTCTGCTTTGGATTTATCAAGCTTTGTAGCTTTTGTATTCTACATAAAATTTGGAATTTTTCATGATGTTTTCCATCTTCTCTTGCCTTGGACTTCAGGATCTCCTAATACAGGGGTGTTAGGCCCTTGGATATTATATCACACACCAATGTAGCCTTTTTCCTAGTCACTTTTTTCCTTTTCTCTACAATAAGATTGGGAAATTTTTTGATTGCTATGTTTTCAAAACCCAGCCACTGTTAATATTGTTCAGTGAAGTTTGTAGTGCTAATCACATATTTCATTTCTAAAAATTCCCTTAATATTCATTTTTTGTACCTCATTTTTATATATTATATATTTTTATAACAAGTTTTATAAAATTTGTGTTGCTAATTAGCCTTGTTCTGTCTTTCAATTTCTCTTCCATATATGGGTAACATTATTCTGCTTCTTCTGATGAAGTCATTTTTTATTTAAAATTCTATACTGTGAATGCTTTAGTGTTGTGTGCTGGATTTAGCTATCTTCTTTCAAGGAATGCTGGGGTTTTTTTATTGCAGAAAGTTAAGTGGTTAAGGATCAGCTTGAGTTTTGCAAGACTTGACTTTAACTTTGATTAGAGTGATTTTAGAGTCTGTTTCAGCATTTACTCACTACCAAGGTATGAGATTCCTGCTACTTTCCTCTCTGGATCCTTGGAACTTTAAATTGTTCGTGTATGTCCGCATTCTGGACATTGTTTAGCTCACAATTCCTTAGTCAGTATTTGGCATTGTGGAATTCCTCTCTCTCCTCTCTTCTCTCTCTCTCTCTCTCTCTCTCTCTCTCTCTCTCTCTCTCTCTCTCCTCTCTCCTTTCTCTCCTCTTTCTCTCCCCTCTCTCCTCTCTCTTCTCTCTCCTCTCTCTCCTCTCTCCTTTCTCTCCTCTTTCTCTCCCCTCTCTCCTCTCTCTTCTCTCTCCTCTCTCCTCTCTCTCTCCTCTCTCTCTCTTCTTTCCTCTTTCCTCTCTCTCCTCTCCCTTCTCCCTTCTCCCTTCTCCCTCTTCTCTCTCTCCTTCTCTCTCTCTCCCTTCCTTCCTCTCTTTTATTATTGAGCATTGTCTCATGAAGATTTTTGAAGTCTTTTGCTGTGTAGTTCCTTTGCCTCTATTTCTATATCTTATACTTTCCAGCTGCCTCAGCCTCATGACCCTCAACTCTTCCTTCAACTCAGCACAATCATTAAACTAAAAAGGAACTTCAGGTAGAAATTCAAGGTGACCAAAGAGCTCCTCTAAAGTTTACATCTCTGACATGCATCTGGTTCATTACATATGGCTGTTTCATCTATTTTGTAGTTTACTAGTTTTGATGTGGTGAAAAGATTCATTCCCAAGTTGCTTCATTATGTCAACATAAAAATGTTCTGAAATTAAGAAATTGATCTGTGAAATTTAAATGTGACTGTATGTTAGGTAATATTAAATCAGGTTCAATGATCATAATCATAATATGGCTATGTAGAAAAATGATATGTTATTGAATAATCATAATATGGCTATGTAGAAAAATGATATGTTATTGAAAATAGATACAAATCATTTGTGAGTGAAGTATAATTTCTTCAGGTTTATTCATAAAAATGAAAATATGAAAAATATTTGTAATTTGTGAATTTACTTGGAGATGGTAACCATTTGTTATACGGTCTTTTTTTAAATTATAAAAAGTTAGAATAAAAAAAGCTTAGAAAAAAAGAGAGAAAGGAAATAATTAATCCTGACAAAGAAAATAATGCAATCTATTGTTAGGTATAAAGATTGAGCAAAATACACAAGATTCCTATCTGGAAAACTCAGTATCTTAAAGATAGCAAATCTACCTAACATAATTCCTAGTAACAGTTTAGTGTATTTTTTTAGTGATACCTAAGTCATACTGATGAAGAGAAATGGTGAGATAATTTTAGAGAAGACAATGTAGAGGGACTCCTGCCTCCAGGTTTTTGAGACTGTTGATAAAGTTTACCAGTGGGTTAGTGCAGAGGTGAGAGTCCCCTGTATCCATATGGGGAAACTTTACATAGTAGGATTCCAAAATTAGTGGGGAAGAGGCCCCACTATTAAATAACCAAAGCTGTGACATTTGTTTATTCCCATGGAAAACCAAACTGAAATTAGATTTCTGCCTTAGGCCATATTCAGAATAAATCCTGGGTGAATTTATTTTCATAAATATATATATTCAAAATACTGTGCATATATAGTAGGCACATGTAAAAAGTAACACTTCATAACATTTAGAAGAAATTTCAGGAACATACCATTATGGTTTTGGAGTAAGGATTTATTAAAAAATGTGAAAAGTATGAGCCATAAGAATACCATTGATATATTTTATGATACTTAGGGAGCAGGTATAGCACTATGCAATAAAGAAAATAAATAAGCTATGCAAACACTAGGAGGAAATCCATGCAATATATTACCAAGTTATAACAAAAATGCTTAAAAATCAGTTAGAAAAATATGAACAGAAAAACAAATGAATGGTAGAACAGCTAAGTTGTCTGAAAAGATAATTCATAGAAGAGAAGTTATAAGTATGAATATGCCTGTGGAAAATAATATTTTCAGGTAATGAAATTAAAACAAGATACCATTCCCATCTACTAGATCACCAAACTTTAAAAGTCTTATACTATCAAGTGTTGGTAAAGAATACTGTAAAGGAAAATTTCATATCACTCTTTGGCATAATATTAATTACCAAACCTTGACAAATTTAATAAAATTTTTAAGATGCATGTAAGTTATTACCCCTCAGACTTATTTAGGAACCCATTTACAGGTAGTGCACAGTGTGATTGGAATAGTGTAGATTTGGAAATGAAGATTCAACAAGTGGAAAAAGAAGCTATTAAAATAAATTTAATAAAATCTACATATGATATATAAATGTATATATCAGCCTAGCTATATCTGTAAGGATAAAAATATTTTGAGCAAAACTTTTGGTTTGTATCAAGATACATATTCTCTATTTGCATTTGTATAAAGTCTAACATACGTGAGTCAGTGTGTTACTTATTAATATGTACAGAGACAGTGAAATGTAAAAACAATGGAACGTTCTCTCCAAGTTCAAGAGTCATCTTTAGAGAAGGAGGAGGAGAACGGGAACACAAAGCAAGGTGTTTGGCCTCATTGTATGTGTGGAGATGTTTCATTGTTGTATGTGTGTCACATAGTACGCAGTCCATCAGGATCAGTAGGAGAAACTATTATATTGGACAATTCTGGATGCTTAAAATAACAAAATTTCATACATAAAAAGGGTTGATAGCAAGTGAGTTAAAGTAGTTACAAGATTTCCAGAGCATGGCAATAGCATTTGGCACAGCACTACAGATAACTAACTCCTCGTTTGTTGCATCCTTTCCTAGCTCATTAGAATAATTAATAAATCCCCCAACATGACGGAAAGAGTCACTTGGAGACAGCACTGTCTGTTGCTGATATTGTTTTTGGGTCCCAAGGGGAGAAAGTCTGAGAAAACCTCGTGCACTGGAAGGCACCTCAAACACACAAGATCATCTGAGAAACAACGGTGAGTAGTCGGTGCTGTCCAGCTATTTTCACCTTCACTAACTTCTTAGGCTGAGCCCAGCTTCAGTCAAGGAGAGCTGGTGAGAAACAGAGCTTTCCACCCACCACCATCCTAAACTAGTGCATTCTCAAGTTCATCTCCCAGGAGCAATGAGAATGAAAGGGTTAACAGAAAGTTTACTGCAACAGACCTGCTTCCTTGGGAGTGGGCTGTGGGGAGTGGTGATTTGGGCTCTCTGCTGAGGCTGTTTGGCTTGGGGAAGGTCAGCTTCAGGGCCCCAGCTTGGCAGAGCAGTCATCAGCATGGTGGGCTTTGATGCCCAGTACTGACCATTAGTGTCTGATCTCCTGGGACTGGAATCTGCTTTAACCTTCAGCTTCATAACCTAACAGATGGAAGGAAGAGCAAACTTACTGATCCAAGCTCCTTTTCCTTTCCTATAAAAAGGGGGAAAAAAGTAGAATCTAACTTTTTAGGGTTTAGTTTTAAATTTTAAATGGAAAACACATGCGTATTACTTAGTCCCAGTCCCTGGTATATAGTAAGTGCTAAATAACTGCACTGCCATGACGTTGCTGTTGTCGAGTCTCCACGGCCTTAGTTTCCTGTTCCTTGAGAGGAGCTACACTGTAGACAAATGGCACAGCTTCCATCCAGACCAAAGGGGCCACTGACCACGGACTTCAGAGTCAAAGGTTCCCAGAGGTGAGTTGGAGTTTGGGGAAAGAGTGGGGTTAGTTATTTCGGTGGTGAATGGCTGAGGTACCTTCCAGGGCCTTCCTGACAGGAATGGGGTTTGGTGGGCGTGCACCAGCTTCTCGGGCATCTTACTTGTGTGTCTCTGTGTGGGATTCCTGCCTCAGGCTTAGGCGTCTTCATTCGCTCACTCCATAAATCGGTTCCTCCTTTATGCATCAGTCTCTTTTCTATATGAATTAGGGATTCAAACGTGACATTTCTTGGACTTGTAAGACTCTGTGTCTGGTTGGAGTGTGTTAGTTTGCAAAGGGTGCTCGACAAGTACCAGGACCTGTGTTATTTCAACAACAGACATTGATTGTTTCACAATTGCTGAAGTCAGAAATTCAAGATTGAAGGTGTTGGCAGGTTCAATCTGAGAACTGTGAGAAGGATCTGCTCCAGGTCATGCTCATATTCACACAGCAACATTCTCCCGGTAAGTGTGCCTGTGCCAAAATTCTCCCTCACATAAGGACACTGATTGTATTGGATGGGGACCTTCCCTGCTTAATTTGATTGCCTCAGCAAAAACCCTATGTCCAAATAATGTCACAAAATAAGGTATTGAGACCTAGAACTTCAACATATGAATTTGAGTGAGACACAATGTATCCCATAACAGAGAAATGTGGTAATTATATATTTTATATTCATATAGATACAGATGCACATATGTGGTTGTCATGGTTTATGTGGGCGGCCCCCAGGCCTCATGCGTTTGCATTGTGCATTTGTGATTGGCTCATAGTCTAGCGCTTGCGCTGATGGTGTCAGTGCTATATTGGCGTAGGGGTGGAGCCAGCATCCAATGTAATGGTGGGAAGAAGGTGTGTCTCTCTCTCTTGCCAGTTTCCCCCTTGCTGTTTGCAGCTGTCATGAACTGTGGCCCCACCATGCCATCCTGGCTTGGAGCCAACTGAGTATGGACTGAAACCTCTAAAAACTGTAAGAAATAAACCTTTCCTTTACCAACTTTGGGCATCAGGTATTTTGTCTCAGTGATGAATAAAAAGTAACTAAGACAATGGTTCAAAAATACGTTAGGTATGATATATCCAATTTTGGTATATTGTGATATGTTGAAGGTAATGTGATATGTGTGTGTGTCTCTTACTGATTATGAGATGCACTCTGAAGCTAGATAATGCCTTGATATGCAAGCAGGCCTGACCTGATCTGGCTGTTGAGAAAGGGCCCCTGGGGTAGAAACATCTCCAGGGAATGCTAAGACCAAGGGTAGCATTCCACACGGACTCATCAAGCGTGACACACATTGTGTTATGCTGTGTGATGTGGAACCTACTGTGCCCTGGTTTTCATTCTTGAGCATTGCAAGTGAGCATCTGGCAATTGCAGGTTTCTACCCTGGGCCCCTCAACTTCACCTCCCCGGAGGCTGCGTCAGTAGAGGATGTTGATAGTGTCAATGCCCTGAGAAACTCAGTAGCCCCACAACACCATGAAATGACTGGAAGGGTCCTTCCTAACTGTGATGTGGCGTGGCTCTACCTCTCTGCTGAGGAGCGGTGCTGGCTCTCCTGCGGGCTGACCGTGTGCTGTCAGCAGGGGAAGCAGGGAAATGCTGGAGCTTGCAAGGCACTGTCTTTTTTCCACTCAGGTCCAGAATTCCAGAAAGTTTCTCTTTTGAGCTTTCTGTGTGGCTTATGTCACCAAGGCCTTCAGAGCATCGTCAGGTGGCCATCCTAGTCTCTCTGTCAGCAGGCAGCTGCAGTCAGATTCTGAGGGTTATTGATTGAACATCACTGGAAGGTCTGCTCCATCTATATGAACTCCAGTATGGCTGTTTATAGAGATGGACTTTTCCAGGTTGCTATAAAGATAAAAACAAACAAAAACAAAAACCAGAAACTAAAGCACCCTGTACTTTGGGTAGTAGCCAGTAGATGCTTATCAAATCATCCATATCAACTCTGGGACTATATCATTATAATATTTTTCTTCTCTAGTTATCCAAATACTGTTTTTTTTCTAACCCGAAGCAGCTCTTGGCATGACAGCAGGTTGTTTGCTAGGATAGTAGCAGGTGAGAGCTTAGGAAACTCAAATTTCTTAAATGGCGAGTCATTTGAAGAGTCCTGTCTCACACTATTTTCCTCCCAGAACATGCCGAGGAATTTCAAATGCCCTTGAGGACTCAGCTTTTCTGGACACCGCGAGACATTTCCACAGTGCCCTTCAGGGTCACACTTGTGTCCCTTTTTTTCTAAAGAAGATTCTAATATGGTGGCTACTGTGAGTCACATCTGTCACCTTGTCTTACATCCAAAGTGCAGGAAATGGGAAATCCTTTCAAAAAGCTGGTGCTAAAAGTCTGTGACAGCCCCTCCCCAGTCTAGCTTGAGCTCTCCTGAGTATCTTGCTTTTCTGGTACCCCTGAAGGCTTGGAAATCAACAGCTAAACCACAGACTGTAGTGGAAATAAAATATCGTTCTAATTTTCATATTTATTTGTAAAGATTTAAACATGTTTTCCTGCAGCCCTGCAGCAAGCTCAACTCTGTTTTCTAAAAATCTATAGGAAAATGACATTTTAATTTTTTGGGGGAAAAAACTGGATTGTGGATAACAAAACATGCAGAGAAAGGAGCCATTAAAATGCATATTGTAAAATTGAAACTTAAGTGTCAAGTTTTTATAGCAGTCTGTCAAATGCTTGACAATTAAAATAGCTATTTTTAAAATTTTAATGAGACACAATAAGGGTGAAATGTGCATGGAGATTGCACATTTTCAAGACTGTACATTTTTAGCATAACAAGTCCGTTCTCTACCGTTACAATAATGCCCCATTTGTAAAATGCACCATCTATTTTTAATTAAATTAGTGTGTGTCATTTATTATGGGCATTATATTTATTAATCTTTAATATTTAATTTAAGAAGACTTATCGGAGGAAGAGACAACGTAGCACAACCACATTGACACCCTGTTGGTAATGGCTCTGCCCTTCTCACTGCAGTAAATATGCTTCAGTCCTGAATTTTTATAGTTGAGTCTTGAAGAAGTTTCAATATGTCCTTCCTACTCTGTTACAGAATACAGGCAAATGCGCTTCATGATCTTTCAGCCTGTTCCAGCCCTGATCTTGTGCAGTGTTTGAATCAATCATAGTGTCTCATCCTCCTAACACTGATTTACTAAATTTTTCCAGGACCAACATTAACAGCTGATATTAGTAAATACACCTTTTCTATACTGTTACTTTTTGATAAGAAAGTGATTTATTGAAGATGCTACACAATTTTGTGTCAGGTTGTCACCCCAAGTCCCTGTTGTCCTCAGCAGGCACCGTTGCCTCTGGTCAGCAGAGCTCATAAAGAAGGACAGCCCAGTTACTGGCCCTTTCTGCAAGTATGGGGATGGTGTCCCAGCATCCTTCGAAATCACTAACATGTCCAATGCGTCCCCTCTTCAAACAGTTTAGAACCTGCCTTGCTACTTGGAACTATATTTAGAAACCTAACTTGGTTTCATTTATATGATAATGACGAGAAAAGTGCAGGGGTGGCTGGTGGGACAGCATGAGGAGAAATGTCAGACAGAGACTGTTTGCCTTTCCCTTCTTTGTATACTTGATAAAACTGAGGAAGAAATATACACACACTTGTGTGTGTGTGTGCGCGATCTAATGGAAACACAGATGTTAGGGGTGACCCCGGGTGTCTGGAGAAGCCCTGGAGCCTGCACTCCCTTCAATTCTGCCAGAGCCTCAGCAGTGCCTGAGACCAACCTCAACTCCAGGGACAGCACCTCAGTACCGTATCATCAGCACCCAAAGGACACCTTCGTCTACAGCTTGTTATTGCAGAAGTGAGACTCTTCACAATATAGTTATCCTGAGGAGCAACACAAGGCAAGAAGCCCAAGGTCCCACAGATCTCACTTTATGCAAGCATCAGGGGGATTCAAACCCCAAATGGAAGATTAACTGGCAGTACATGTGTGTGTCAAGTCCCCATGATCTGTTTTTGAGGGCACATCAAACCCAAGTCTCAAATCTTCCTGATTTCATTTGGCGAGCTACACATGTAATTATTCTAAATAAAAGGAACTTATTTTGTAAATATGATCATTAAAGTGATTTGCATTTGCTGTATTTAACTCAGCACATTAATGGATTGCTGCATATTCATTTGCTTCAAGGGAAAATAGTGCATTTGCAAATCACTATTGTTTTGTGAATATATGAATAGCTGGGAATTGGAAGAAACTAAGATTCCATGTTTACTTCCAATGCTATTTTCTCACAGATCATAACAATCCACATTAGGGAGTAAAGGCAAAAGATAGCAACACTCTTTAGAGCTGTGCTTGGTGTGAATTGAAAAGCTATTACCATCTGTAGGCGAAATGGGAACTTGGCTCCTCATGAACACAAATAACCATGGTAACAGACAACCACATGGCTGGCATCCCTCTTCCCAGGGTTCTAATCTTTGTCCAGTCCACTAAGGAGCCAACAGCCACATAAGAGGAAAACAGACAGTAAGTCCAAGTGGAAACTCAAGTATCTATTGACTCTTCTTAAGGACAGATTTGAATCCTGAACAAACTAACACATCTGGCCTGCAGCTCTGGCCAGAGGGTTAAGCCAGTGGATCTCTGTTCAGGATTCTGGTGTGGATCTCATGACTTCTTCCACTGGACGGAAGGCCTGGAGACACACAGAGGCTCTGGACCACACGACGCCAAAAAAAAAAAAAATTAAAAACAGAAGAGTTGGAACCTGGTGCCAGCATCAAGGAGAGCTGGAGCTCTCCTTGATTTCTGGAGGGTGGCACAAGACGAAATAAACAATAGTGAGAAGAATTGGGAAAAAAAGCAAATGCCATTTTGCACAGGGACAAATGGTCCTAACCACATCAGCAACTCCTGAGGGCACTCTGCAAATCAGAGCTCAGCACCATAATCAATGTTCCTCATTACGACCTTCTCATTAAGAGGGGGCTAAATGGTGTTAACACTCTGCTTAATTATGCTGTTCTGTGTAGAGGTGTGCAAACTACATCTTATGAACTTTCCCAGACATATTAGCTATCTATGCATTTTTAAGTTTCTGAGTTAATTCAGAAACCTTAAGTATTTAGAAAATCTCAACCTTTCCCCAAACACAACATAAAAATGAGGAGATATTGGTGTTTAATGTAGGTTTCTCTGTCCTTTAAGATGCATCAGGTAAACTGGAAGAATTTATAAAAAGGTAATAGGCCAACTTGAGAGAAGAACTCTTTCAAGAAGATGGAGGATGGAAAAAACTCAGATATCTGTGGAGTCCAGAGCAGCCTGGTCCCCCCAGGTCACAGAGCCGCTCTGGAATGTGTGTGTTTCTGTCCTGGGAAGAAAGGCCCAGGTGGTGGCCTCCCAGGGAGCTGAAGCCACTCTAGGAGCAGAGGGAGAGCTGCAGGACTCACCAGTTGGAGTCCTAGACCTCTTCTCAGCCCAAGGTCTGCAAGCAGCTCGACCTTGGTGTCCCCAAGTTTCTCATGAGCAAATGGGGACAATGACTGATGATTCTGCACTCTTGGGGTGACAGGCGTATGTGGAGGATTCTTGTAACCACAGGCACGAAACACTCAGGATTGACACTGCTGGGTCACAGGCGGCAGACACAGGAGAGACACCTGCAGATGGAGGGTTATGCCATAGACTTGTCAGCAGGCCTGGGTTAGCTTCTCCCAGAGGGTCACAGTGAGCACGTGCTTGGGCCTTCAAGGAGCATAGATGCAGCTGGCTCCACTCCTCAGGTGTGACCTGTGGCAAACCACATACACATCATTAAGTGCCACCCAAGACCCATGGCTTTCTCCTTTTATTTTTAGCAATGGAGCCACATTTTACCCAGGGTGGTGCTAGGTGGTTTTGTAGATTCTTCTGAGTCTAGGTGCTACTTTGGTGCAAGTGATTAAATATAAGAAGTGCTGTGAATAATTCTCTGAAAGGTCGTGAAAGATTGTTTAAGCCAGTTGGGAGATGTGCCCTTTGTCTTTTTCTATTTCTGATGGTTGGAATGTAAACATGAAAATTAGAAGCCATTGTGGGCCATGAGGTGAGTTTGAAGATGGAAGCCAGGGCTCAGAATGACACAAAAAACTGATAAAAAGAAGTTCAATTCCTGATGACTTGGTGAGTTCAGCACCAGACTGCTTTCCTTGGAATTTAAATTAGACACTAAAATCTCCTATGTTACTGTCACCAACACAACACAATGAGTTCTTTCCCCGCCATAGCTGATCTCAGTCTCCATATAATCAATAAATCACCGAATTTGTGACCTTGCCTACTTTCTCTTTATTTCTAGAGATGGATGGAGAGTTTAGGGCACATTCATAGAACAAGATAATGGTAGTGCTGGCAATTAAGTCTAGCAGTGGCAGAGATGAGAGCTGAGGAGTTGACCATGAATAAAGAGGTCAGATAACAGGACCTGGGAAGAAAATGCTGGGAAGTAAAACAAACAAAAAAGTGGAGAAGGGTGCAGAGTTTATAGCATTTTCTATAATTTTTTTCTCTGGGTAATATAGGGGCTCCCCTGGGCACATTTATTTGTCCAGGATTAAGAGACATAGACTTAAAGCAGGATGGCTGTCTGGTTTTCAGTCTATATCCAATAAAGGGATATATTGCCCTTCTGTTCCCATTTATACTAAACAATCACATCATGAGCTCAAATAAGCCCCATGACCACCCTGCCTCTGAGTAAAGGAGGAATCAGAAGGGTCTTTTGCTTAAGGCCACAGATCTGGTGGGTGAAGAAGAAAGACCTCACACTGGGACCATTGTCTTTTCTTCTGCCAACTGGGACTTCCCTCTGGAAAGGCAAATCACTTCTTCATATGCAGCAAAGAGGTGGTGTGACTGCTCTGCATTTAAACACTGAAAAGTACATGCTTTCTAGAAACTGCCAGAGCATCTCTGGGAACAGAACGGGTTTTGGTGTGTTTGGAAGACAAGCATGTGGGGCAGGGCATTTCTTCTCTTCATGATATCCTATGGTCATCTGCAAAGGTGCCAGCTGACATTCAGGTGCCATATAGGGACAGGGAGTGCCTGAGAAGTTGGCATGGACTTCACCTGTACCTGGTGGCAGCTGTGAGCTTGCTCCACTGCCCAGAACAATCATTTGCCACGCTCTTTGTTTGTAACAGAGGGACCTCCTGTTAGTGGCTCAGAAGTCAGAGGAGGACCTTGCTATCTCCAGAGGTGCTACAGAGCACAAGATGAAAATCAGTGTGCGATTAGGGTCCCTCCAGTAGAGGAAATGGTAAGTGACACATTAGGTAATAGATCAAAACATGAGTCTGTGTGCCTGTCATCATCATCCATGTACAATTACTGCTGGCCAGTGGCTCTCAAGGGGAAGGTCCTCACCAGTATAGATGGTGCCATGGCCATCTTCAGCTTGGGTACCCCTGAAACTGCCTATCACCTACTCACCAGACAGATGTAGCATTGTCTCTGGGCTTCAGTCTGCAGATTTGCAAATAGAGAGAAATGCCTGGATTATAGGCGTATGGCGGGAAAATAAGGCATCTGGGAAATGGTATTTTGGCTCAACTTGTTGTTATGGCTGTTTTCATCATCCTCATTCTTATTGTCACAAACAGCAGCAGCAGCATCTCTGAGCAAGTGCCATATATGGTTCTGCACAGAGGAAGATTTAGATGCCAGACTGACCAATGCCTACAAGGACAAATCCTTGGCTCTGGGTTGTGACCCTACCTCTACCACAAACAAGGAGGATGACACAGCACTTCCTGGGACTGAAGGCTGTAGCCTGGGTCTCCTGATGCTTCTGTGACACCACTCCCTGTCCTCCGACTTCTGGGAATATGCCTGTGGCCTAAGTCACAAGCCCCCAGGCCGTCGAGCTGTGTCCTGGGTGGAAGATTCGGCTTGCTCACCTACAGGGGGATGGAGCTGGATTCTGGCTTATGGCAGTGTGTGTGGGATGCTAAGGAGCTTATGGTGCTGGGTGTGACTGAAATGCAGGATCCTGGAGTGTGAGGGTACTTCCTTTAGCTGCAGAGAAGAGAGCAGAGCCAGATGGCCTCTCCAGGCTGCTCATTTGGAGGAGATGGCTTGTTCCATTCTCCCAGGCTCCAGGTTCCCCCACAGCGGCAGGGCAGCATGATCTATGTGGGTGCCTCAGAAGCCCATTATCTGGGGGATGTGTCCAACCTATTGTTACCAACTAAGCCAATACCTCTTCTCTGCAGCCACCTCTTGCTTGGCACAGCATTAGATTTGAAAGTCTCAGCAGCAGCAAAGTTTGGTGTAGAAGATGATCAATTTTAGCTCGTTTCTTCAAGGGCAGCTGCAGTCTAAGAGAATGCTGAGTACATTACCACTATTTTTCTAGCTTTAATTTTCTGCTTATCTTATCGGACAATTCCCAAACAATGAGATTACATTGGATATCCTGACTCTGGGTTCTGTAGTGACCTCAGGGATTCTGGCCCTTAGCTTGATGCTATGGAAATCCCTGCTGCTTCCGCTTTGAGAAGAGATCTGGTAGGATATGTTCCTGCCCCTGGCCTGTCCTAGGGAGACAAAGAGGAGAGCTCTTGGAAAATAAGGCACTGTATGGGGAGCCATGGCATTGCCCTGTCCTCCCAGGCCCAGGAGGTTAGCAAAGGTGACACCCAGGTAAGTAAGGAGAGCCCCATCTTGGGAATACAGAGAAAGGAGAAAGAGATTGACAGGTCTGTGTCATGGGCTAGCAAGGGGCTCCTGGATAATGTCCTTCAGGACCTGGTAGCCTTAGCGAGGTTTCCGGAGCACTAGTGAGCCCAGGTGGGCATTGACATTCACACACTTCAAGAAAACTAGACATTTCTAAAAGATGAAATAGGGCAGTGGTGGCAAACCTACGTGACGCGTGCTGTAGTGGGCTGTTCATGTCACTGAAATTCTGAAAGGTTTGCTCTCCCTGGATTAGGAGGTGCAGACGAACTGGGAGTGGAAGCTGAGGGTCAGGCATTGCAGTCAGGCTGACAGTCTCAACTCACCCACTCAACTTCCGCTCCCTGCTGCAGACACAGGTAAGCCATGAAAGCAACCATGCCCGCAGCACTGCCTGATGAGAGGCAAGAACAAAATATAATGCTAACAAATAAATAAATAAATAAACAAATAAGTGGAAAATAATAGAGTCATGATCATATGATGCTCAGGTTGGGCACATCCTTGTCATTTTCATCATCATCATCATCATCATCATCATCATATGATGTCAAATGGACAACATTGAAGGGAAGAGGACCATTGGTTTTCTTCCTGCCTCGGGGGACACTCATTGATTCAGATCCTCTTGCTCAGAGATCTTGGGTCTGGTCTGCTGGGCCAGTTGTCCTCCCTCTGATACACTGGCTTCCTCCCTTGTATCTCTTCCTGTCTTTCCTCTCTCCAGGACACATGTCTTACCCTCTACTCTAACGGTATCTCAGGGCTTCCATTTTGCCATTTTCTCCTTTCTTTTCTCTGCCTTGCCTCCTCATTCAGTCTCCACGCCATCCTCATGCCACACTATATCTAGGCACCCAAGACTGAGGGGTAGTCACATTCTCTGTGACTGACACTGGGCACCCAGGTGACTTCATCCCAGGAGCTGAGGTTGCACCAGGTAAGGCTGAAGCCTGAACATGCTGTGGTTCTCCCTGGCATGTAGAGAGGGCAACGGATAATAAAGAATTAGTCTTCCCAAAGTGAGCATCAGTGAACACAGAGCCAAGGGTGGCATCAATTCATCCCAGGGAATGGCACATGGCCTGCAGGAGACAACTCTGCAGACATTTGGGTCAGGAGCAAAGCAGAGGCTTGGTGTCTCTCCAAGACAGGTTGTCCTCAGCTCCAGGATGGGAATCCCTTCTTTGTAAGGTTCCTATCCTCAAAACCAGTCCCTGGGGCTCTGGGTCCTCTCGGAGGCTAAAAGACAGGCTAAAAGACTGGTTTTCTCTCTAACAAAATGTGATTTCAGGCTCTGTTTGTGTCTGTTATGCAGAAAGCTACCTGGCCAGCCGCAAGGGCATGGGACTGTGGGCTTAGAAATGGAAATTTCTCCTTCTCATCCAGCACCCACCAGCTCTAGCGATGCCTGAGGGGGCGGTGTTGCAACTTGAGGCTCCAAGACAGTCTTACAGAGCACAAGGAAGCATCTTCTCTTGATTACACAGCAAAAGCACAACTGTCACTGGCATGGTTGTGAGGGTGCTGAGGGCAGTGGGGAGAAGCCACAGTCCTCTCAGCCAGAGCACTCCGTGGGAGAGAGGCGTGATCCTCACCTTAAGGAGCAGTTCTATTACAGGACCACGGGGCCGAGCTCCCTGCTAGGCAGGGGCCAGGCTGTTCTGGGAAGGCTCAGCTGCTGTGAGTGGATCCTGACATGGTCCTGCTTTGTCTGATTTTCTGCTTTTCTCCCTTCTTAGTTCTGACAATATTTCTTGGCATTTATGCTTCTATGGTTGTGGGTGTGTGATTATACACATATGTGTATAGTCAATAAAAAATGAAATTAACCAAACCAAACTATTGGAAGACATGTTGCAGATTTTACATTTGGTAGCTTTTCTATCTACTTTTTAAACTGAGATCCTGCTCATAGGAATCTGTGTCAGATTTTGCTGGCAATTAATAGCTGGAGCTATTAATGCATTAATTGAGATAAACACCCCATCGTGCGGAGGCATTTGGGAGGTTTATTAAGAACTGGAGCAACTGTGGATTGCAGCATTCCCGTCCCCAAAGCGAGCTGGGCTCCTCCTCCTCATGGAGAAGACTAAAGAACGTTGATTAAATTATCCAAGTCCTCATCAAAGAGCAAGAAGCTTCCAGTCAGAGGCAAGGATGCTGGGTAGGCGGGTGCTTAAAAGCGACAAGGAACAGGAGGACAGCCATGGATTCAAAGTGGGATAGACTTTGGCAGCTTTTAATGACTGGAACGGACCAGAACCCCCATAGCTCAGTTGGACAAAGTGACCAATTAACTGTGTAGAGCCTGGTGGTGTGCTCACCACTCTTGGCTGTCATTGCTGTTATCTTAAGACTTAGCTCCCAGTTACTGTGTCCAAATATTGTGAGATAGACACAGATTTGAGAGTTGTTGTAGGATAAAACAATATTTGATGCTTTTGGAGGCTAGGAGAATATTAACTGCAGGAGCTCTGTGATTTTAAAATTTCATTACAAAGATTTCAACTTTCTTTTCTCCTAATCTTCTCTCCTTCTGCTGTGAAAAGCTGCACAAAATAATAATTAGGCAGAATGTAGAAGCATGACTATGAGGGAACAGAAGGTCTGGGGACCAGAACAGACTCAGCCCCTTGCAGGGAGAGGTGGCGCCAGACCTTGGGGGAGCCTGGCAGGAGGGGAGAGGTGATTTAATCAAACGCCAGCATTTGCTGCGCGGGACTTGAGCATCCGAGGGTTTGGCGACAGGACTGGCTTTCTTCTCCTGGTAACCACAGATTAGATTCTGCGGTCCCTAGATGTCCTTGTGGGAAGGGCTGCACCTCAGGTAACTTGTCCTCTTGAGTGGGGGCTTGCAGGCTGGGTGCTAGGGGGCCTTTGCGCTCTTGGCAGGGTCACCCTCCCAGGACTGGATGACTAAGCCCTATTTTTTCTCATCGCCTCGTGTTCATGAAGTCACAAGCTGGGGACACGTGCAACCATAGCATCTAGGTCTCTAAATGAAACCAGAGAGCTCAGAGGTGCCAAAGGGCCATTCTATCCCTTCCTCCCTTTTCCTGTCAGAGAGGGGCCATTGTTGCAATAGAATTTCTAGTTCCTTTCCCGAGGCCATGATTTCCACACTCCTTCTTGGCCCAGGGTGCCTGGCTATGCCCCTGTCATAGCAGTGAGGGAGCTTGTTTGTTGCAGAACTCGGTGGAGAGAAGGGAGGCCATGTTACCACATGCTAATAGGCTGAACAGGCCCATCTCTCTCTGGACTCTTATCTCCTCCTTCCCCTCCCTGGATTTCTCCTCTTCCCTGCCTTCTCTCTTTCCTCCTCATTAGACCCCTCTTTCCCTGACTTAACATCATTTAATTGGTACCTACTAGAAGATGCCAGTCAAAGCCCGTAAAATGAAACCTTCTCCTGCAGTGATACATTTGTGATTTAGAAAAGGTTTCTTCTTTATTAATTAACACAAAATGCCTAGTTATATGGCCAAGAAGCGGGAAAGGAGAAGGGGTTGACAGAGGCAGCAATTAGGGACAACTGGAGTGGCTTCTGTGGCTAGAGTGAAGGCCCTGCCCGTTATGTACTGTAAATCTCATTAACATAGGGTGTCTCCTCCCTTTGCCAGGGGTACTTACCATTAAATTAGCTACACTCCATGGTAATCATGCTTGCCCCCCTATTCATACAAGGAGCTTCCCCTGATCAATCCCCAGCTTGCTCAGGAAGTTATACGTAGCACCAAAGCACAATTCAAGGCTTTAATACAGGGATTGAGGGTTTGCAGGAGTGTGTTATGAACCAGATGGTGGCAGTGCTTGGAGCCGTACTGGATTCTGAAGTGGTTTGCCTCGCTTCTGCCTCTTGGTAAGTACACTTGTTACGCATAAGAACAATAGACTTCTCAGGACTCCTAAGAGAAACCTGCTTTGTCCATACAAAAAGAGACATCAATTATGCTTCCCCTGAATGATCAAGCGATGCTGAGTATGTGTCCTTCAGTGCTGTTCATGTTTCACGGAAGACCTCTTCCTCCCAGACTGGATAGTAAGGGGCCTAAGGGTTTGGCCTTCCAATGGAAATCATCTCTCAGGAGCAACGTCATGAAACTGTCTGTGGGCTACTCCTTCGCAATATTTTTTCAGAGTCAATTCTCTTAAATAGACCGAGGCACTGTCTTTCATTTCCACTCGATGTGCACCGTCAAGAACAAAATTGTGCATAATTAGACGATGACCTGATTCTGGTCAGCAGACAGAACAAGAAGTTGGGAGTGTGCTGGTTGACTTTTCAAGGTTGTTCATGCATAAGAAAGTTGTTTAGTGACAGTGTGGAAACATCCGGGTCCATAGACTAAATAAAAATTGTGCTGGTGTTTATTGAAATCAGATTGGAAAATACTACACATAGGATTGGTAAAATGCTTCTCACCAAAGTTATAATGACTGACGAAATAGTGATGTAGTGACAACACTTCTAAGCACAGTTGTGTCTACTGCCTTCTGTGAGCCTCACAGTAATCCTGCAGGGTGTTTGGGCTATCAAATGTTTTGTCAGGATGCTGAGTGCTTCCCAAGGGTACAGAGCCAGCACCTGTTGGGGATGGTCCTCCAAGCTACTTTTACTAGAACTCCAATTCTAGATAAGGCTCACTCTTCAGCATCTCGAGTGGTAGTGAATTAGAGATTCCACGCATGTCTTCAATGACCCTCTGCCTCCTTCTCAGAGGGTTTTCTACAATGCCTGTCAGGAGACAAGACAGGAGGCTCTTGACTACTGAGAGGTCACTCTCACATGGGATGGTTTTATTCATGGCTCTTCTACTCAAAGGCACCCATCAGGGAGCTGGTAGGTCTGGGTATAGTGGTCATGTGGGGCAGCCCAGAAGGGACTCTACAGGCAGGACAAATCTGTGCTGCCTCCTTTTCAGTCACATCCTCTTGTTCTCTGATGATGGGTTCCATGGGGCTGGTGAAATGCCAGGTCACTGGCCTAGAGCTCCTTAGTGGGACCTGCCCAGACCTGGGTTTGGCTCTGGCTGCTGAGGCTCAGCTTGAGCCTATAATCCTCTTTCTCAGTTCCTGACTGACCCCCAGAGCCTTGGTCCTCCTTGGCTGTCATGCAGAAGGGTTCCCCCAAGCATTTCTCATACAGACCTGCATGGATGACCCAGAGAGAAAGACTGTTCTTCCCAGTCTCTACTTGCAGAGCTCTTGCCACTAATGTAAGTGCTGTGGGAGTCTGGATCTCTAAGCTACACTGTGAACTACATTTTATACAAAATATCTTTGTTCTTATCATATTTATTATTTAGTCATCTCATGGATGATTGGAGCTTGCAGCTCTAATTCACTTTTCTTCCCAGCTTCTTTAGAAAAAACAAAAGAACTAGAGAAAAATGCAGTCTCTTTCTTTCGAGTTAAGAAAATCATTTTTAGTTGGCAGTTACATCTGTTTGTCCTGGGTGTTGGGCACCTATCTTGGTAAGATGTGGGGTTGAGTCTGGTCATGTTGACCATCTTTGTCCCCTGATGCTCACTGCAGGGATCCATATCTGCCAGGGAGCTTGGTATCCCCCATGCCCAGTCAAACAGCAAAGACAATGTCATTTTTCCATTTGGGGTTGGGCTGGGTTGATATTGAGGACATTTCTACATTAGGGAAAGACTCTGGGAGTAGGCAGAGTATTTGGAATATTCTTTTTGCCCTGAAGATCCATAGGTGAAAACATGACCCTACTCTAACTTTGGGAACTAGACATTGTGAGTAAACATCTGGGCTCCTCTCCATATGGTTCTGTAGCTTTGGAACAACCATGTAAGCTCTTTGGCTCTATATCTTCATCCGTAAAATGGGAAGATTGTTTTCACCACACAAGACAATTGTGAACAGACAGGAGCCCACACAGTCCTAAAGAAGATCACTCTGTTGAACAAGACATGCAAAAGGGAACTTTCGGGGAACAGGCAGGCTTCCAGAGAGGATCTTTTGGGCTGGCTGCCATCCACAGCAAGGTGGAAGACAAGGGCTGGGGTGAGCAGAGGGATCTTTCCCTTTCTGTGCCTGTTGATATGTTTTCTTCTCTCTACACAGGGAGGAGCCTCTGAGCATGAGGACTGTGGGGGAACTTTATCTATTGGCTGAGAAAAACTCAGAACAGCAGGAGCCAGAGGAGTTTCGCTGTCACTTGTGCTTGGCCTGGAAGACTCCAATCAGCCAGTGGTTAAGATTGACAGGAGGAAAACAGGGCCAGGACTGCCTGTGTTTTGACAAGCAGTTTTGGAACTTGACAGATTGTGGGCACTGGTGGCTGCATCTATGAATGGTCATAATATTTTCACTTTTGGTAACCATAGTATTTCTTAAGTTTTCCATGAGAAACAACAGCATTAATAAGAACGCTGCTTGCTTGGCAAATGGAAGAGGACAGGTATGCAGCATTTTTCTATTTGCAATTTGTAGTGTAAACAGCACCATCTTTATTTCTCTGTCACCTCACTTTTACTGTAATAACACTGTTTCCTTAGAGATGCCCCATAAGCCACCCCTCCCATTCCTGAACTAGTCATTGAATTCCTAGTATAGAACCCTGAGATCTCAGGTAGGAGAGCAGGTACTTTACGATCATCTTGAAAATGTTGTGGCTATAAATTAACAAGTTAAATGTCTCCCAAATTGGATATTGATATACTGTGCATGGTGGGGACATTTCTGTGAGACATTGCATGCTGCCAGTAGGGGTCTTCATGCCTGTGGATCCTGTGGAAGATCAACTAGAAGTAGAAAAACCAGGGCCCAGAACAACTTTGGCCCTGGAGCTTAGGGAGGATGATGTTTTCCCAGTCAGAGAGCCTCTTGATGCTTCGTGGATGCCTCTACATGGAAAGAGGCACTGGTGTCTTTCTGGTTGCACCCTGCTCAGTACAGTGAGGGCCTGAGCCTGTGTGGCTCTGAAGCCAAAATCCATTCCATTTCTTGGTCCACTTCCAAGTTGCTCAGTCATTTTCCTGCTTGGCCTCTGACAAGCCCTAGGCCCCTTTTTTCCTGAGCCTCCAACTTTCCACCAAGTTGCTCCCAGTTTAGAATAATTTGAACACGTCCATAGTCCATAGCCTGGGAGCTGCCTTCCTAACAAAGCAGGAGGGTGAATCCTTTTGGAAAATGGTTTATTTTTCCCACGGGTTTATAACTAGCTAGTGGCTAAGTGGGGCTTCCACATGGAAGGCTGGTTTGTAAGTCAGGCCAGATTTGTCTGCACCTAGTTAGAAGGCTGGCTATACTCGTAATTCATCAGACTTTAGTAAGCCACATTGCATGGGAGGGAAGGGCACAGGTGGCATCTTCCTTTTCTCCTTTCTTCTCTCCTTAGGCACCTGCACACTTAATAATGAACTGAGGATGTTCTAGTTATCTTTCTCTCATTGCTGAGACAAAATACCTGATGCCCAAAAGGAAGGAAGGAAAGGTTTATTTAGCTTACAGTTTTTCGAGGTTTCAGTCTATACTAAGCTGGCTCCAAGGCAGAGTGGAGTAGCTGAGGGGTAATCATTCATCAAGCAACAAGAGCAAACAGGGCAAAAGGGAAAATATGCCTCCTTCTCTCCCCTATATTGTATGCTGGCTACCTGCCTCTGGGTGGGTGCAACACTCACACCACCAGTCCTAGCACTAGACAAAGAACCAATCACAAATGCTGCCTTCATGACTGTACAAGGCTTTGGAGGGACACCAAGACATGAGCCATAACAGAGAAGCACTGTGAAAAGCTTTTAAAGGCATCTCTAAACACTCCACATAAGTTGCTTCATTGTTAACTGGTAGAAAGTGAATCTACTCAGTCCATTTATCCAAGGAAAAACAAAATCAATACATACTACACAATGCTCAAAGCATACTACCAAGTACATAAAGGAGTTACAGATCAACCATTTAGTTGCTTAAAACAAGTTGGTGAAAAGAATTTACATGCAATTTGAACCCATGCTTACAGGAACCTGTTGACGGTTCAGAATCTGAGGGGACCCATCTCAGTCACACTGCACGGCCCCATCACCTGAAGTCTCAGGTGCTCAAGAGATAATGTATAATTTCTGGGTTCACACTGTCACATGTACTTTCTTGGTCACCTCTCACAAACACTGTAGCCTCTTACTGACCATTAATTTTAGATTTGGAAGGACTCATCTATACTGCCTTCAGTATTCTCATTCTACAGTTGGGAAAACAGACTCCTGACACCTGGGTCACAGAGTGGAGGTGGGGAAATCTGTCCACTTGCCAGGCTCTCATACATCTTCTTTAGCAGTTGGGACCATCTGCTAGTGTCTCAAATATAGTGCTCCCAAACAGAGGAGAGTATGTCGTGGGGGGAGATCTATCTGGAGCCACCTGCTCCAGGTTAAGGACTGACTGGCCTCGTAGGTAGATGCTTGAGCACTCAGTTCAGTGCCCTGAACACAAAGAGTGGAAATAGGTTTGATTTTACTGTTGGCTGTAGTGGGGTGGTTGTTTTTACTGTTGGCTATGGTGGGGGGTGGTCTGAAACTGCATAAATCCCCTGCTTGGTGGGGCTTTGATGAGGTTAGGGCCACAGCTGAAACACTAGTAGCTCCCTGCCTCTTCAGTGGGTACCAAGTGGTCCCTACACACCCTCCTTGGGGAGATCTTCCTGGCTCCTCAAGGTTCTGCCTTCAGCTCCTGATGCCACGTGTCTCTACTGGAGGCTGAGCACCTGATCCATCCAGAGACCACCTCCATTCCTGACAAGGGACTTCTGTGAGATTCCAGCTGTGACACTACTGTGACAGGAACTACAATATCTTATTATATTGCCACTACATTTGAATTGACATCTATTGATGCAAGCACAAATGTTGATGTTAATTTTCTACTCTAAACCTCACTTAATGCCCCTCTGATCAGTAACTTCTGGATTGGAGGGACACTACTGTCCCTCATCGTGCAGACAGGATGCAGCCTACAGGCACAGGCAGGTCAGGAACTAGACCCAGGAGGCAGAGGTATTGAGGAACAGGGCTGAGATTTGAGCTTAGTCTCGTGACTTAGCCATGCTGGGGCCTAAGCCTATGAAGACACAGTGCTGTGCACAGAGTAGGTGAGCACAAGAGAGGGCAGACAGAAGCACACTCCAGGTGGGGCTGTCCCTGTGAGGAGCACAGCAAATAGGGGTGCACTCAGGGCCCCACAAACCAGCAAGCCACACCTACCCATGGTTTCTGTCAGGGTGAGAGCGCACTGGATCAATGTCCTTCTGTATTACTAAATAGAGATTAATGTCACCTCGAGGCACAGGCAAGGTCTCCTACCTTCTTTCAGAGAGACATGGCTCACTCCAGCCCTGGACAAGGACCCGTGGGACAGCCAGAGCCCCCAGGGGCCCTGGTTCCCCATAAGAGCCACCGAATCACGCCAGAGCCCAGCCACAGCGTGCCACTTCAAATGCGCTGGCTAATCGGTCCGCATCCATTATCATTAGCGCCTTTCTGCGCTCAGGTTCAAGAGGGGCTGCCAGGCGCTGGCTGCGGCTCGCTGAGCCCGGGGCCACGCTCCACTGCAAATGAGTACGAGGAACACCTGCTCCAGGGCTTCCAGGCCGCCACAGTCATCCTTCACATCTCATGCAACACTTGTTCTGTCAGTGCGCGGAGCTGGCACGGCGGGGGCAGATCTCTGCCAGGCTCTGTCGCGCCCCCTCCCTGCCCTGCGCTCCTCTGTGCGAGTTCTGCTTTGAATGGCTTTTCAAAGAAGTCTTTTAAAAATGTATCCACTTCATATTAGCCATTCAGTCATTATGTTGAGGGTTTAAAAATAAAGATGAAAAAACAAAACTTTGTCTCAAAAATGAACTTTTTGGCAATTAAGATGGAGTTGTAAAATATTAATCGTTCACTAATGGGTTTCATGCTCCATCACGGTGTGGATAGGCTTGTCTCAGGGTTTCTTGGAGTAGATAGTGAAGGGCTGGTGCATGGCTGTGGGCATCCAGGGATCTTTCTGGGCACATGTGATGTCCCTGTATCTTAGGAAAGGTTCTGATTTTCTAGACAAAGGACAGTGTCCTGAGACGCCCTGCAAGCCATCAGGAGAGTGGCTGGGGCCTTAGGGCTGTCTCGCCTGTTTCTTTCCATCTGTGCAGGAACCTCAAAACCTCTCTCTCTCTCTCTCTCTCTCTCTTGGTACGCATGCACGCACGCATGCACGCACACATATATGCACACACACAGGCACACAAACGCATATCTGTACCCCTATATTTTCTTCTGGTTGGAGAATTTCTGTTCCATGACAAGTCTATGAGCTGGAAGTCCATGAGCTTGTAAGGAATTTATCACTGCTTGCCTGAGTTTCTACTACTTGTGGTAGCTCCAGCCTACTTAGCCTGAGCTGGACCTGAGGACAGAAGCCTTTTCAGAGAATTCTGGAAATAGTCCCCCAGTTTCTCCAGACAGTCTGCAAAGGGAGGAAGTCTAGCTCAGGGTACCTGAGAAATACTTGTTCCACTCACTCTGGGCTTCTGTCCTCTTCCTGAGGGAAGCCATTGCGTGTGTCCTTATGACCCGCTAATAGATGCATAGGGAAGGGTCCTCCCACCAGCTGCTAAGTCAAACTTTGGAACTTGGAGAATGAGACTGTGCTTGGTTGTCCCTCATCCTTCCATGGCCTAAGGACAAAGGTCAGACTCAAGAGCAGAGAGGGTGTTAAATGCATAAAGGTGAAACGGGTACAACAAACCCATGCTCAGGAATCAGTAGCTCTTGACATGCAGTAGTCAGTGACTTGCAAAGGTAACTGTTTTCCTGGCTGTGTGTCTTTGAATGAGTTACCACAAACTTCTTGGATTTGATTTCTTCACCTATGAACAGAGATACAGATATCTTCCCCTAAGGTTCTTGGATCATGTAAACAAAGGCTCAACTGTGAGGACTCCTTTTCCCTATTTCTCTATAGGTGGTTCCCTCTTGTTCCCTCTGTTCACTAAGCCTCTTCTCAGGAAAGAATCTGTCATTGGTCCTTTATACGTCAACAGAAATTGAAGAAATGACATTACATCATAATGAGATCTGGGCATAGTGGTGCGTGCCATTCTCTCAGTACTCTGGGATGCAGAGGTATAAGAACTGCAAGTCTGAGCCCCGCCTCTGTAATTTAGTGACTTAGCAAGAGAACAACAAAAACTAAACAGCAAAAACCAAACAAGGGTGGTCAGTGCCAATGTCCTGAGTTCATTCTACAGTACTGGAAATAATTGAAACAAGAAAACAAACACCAAAACCTTAATGGAAATTTGAATTTTAGGATTGCTTTAGCCAAGCAGTATGAGTTTATCCACTCTGTGACCTGGCAGGCATGAATGCAGTCCCTGACAGCCATGCTCTGTGAGTGTGCATGTCACTGTGACCTGTGGTCATCTGAGGGTGGACCCATGCATTTGTATGGGGATGTTCAAGTGTGTCCGTGCACATTAGAAAGAAAGCGAACAATACTTTTTATACATTGGCCAAAGCCTTTCCTTAACTTTGCAGAAGTCAAAATTAAACAAAGAACACTTTCTTGCCATTGTTCTTCTTCATGTACTCTTGCTTTATGAGCAAGGTGTTTTCTTATTCTCCACTGTGATCACAGGACACTAAATGGAGCAGGCCCATATTGGGGTCCTGGAATTGGGGCAAGGGTAGCTGGAGAAGGCAGCATGACCATAAGATTCCCTCATGCTAAGGTAAATGGAGGAGTATCTAAAGACTTTTCCATGAAATGTATTCTTGCCATCAGCATTTTGGAAACAAAGAGGGGAAATAGCCAGCAAAACTTTGATTACACCACAAACTACTGAATGCTTTAGATGTGAAATCTATGTGGTCTGTTTTTGAGAGTCTTGACTTGGTAAGGAAGACCAAGTTCCTTTTTTTGTGCTAGCAGTGTCATATATATAAACCAGCTTTAGCTTTCTCATCTAATTAACATATTTTAATATATGCATGACTCACCTGAAAAAACAAAGGGGAGGAAACTTCCCAGGGAAACCTTTCCTGTGTGCCAACTGCAGTGGTCAGTATTTAGCAGAGTCAAAGCTGTAGCATGTGACTGAATGGAATCTTCCAGGCTTTGGCTTTCCATATCCTAATTTATCCTTGTCTGGTATGTACAACACTTCTCCAGGCCACTGAGTGGGGACCACCTGGAATTAGGATGTCACTAACTTAACCCAGAATGGTCATAGGGAAAGACCTCTTATACTGTTGGAACACTTTTAACAGGTATGTGTGTGATAATCCAAAATTCATACTGGTTTGCTTGTGTTGGATCATGAAGTCAGGCTGTGAATTCTTAAACACTGGATTTTTGTCTTTTGGCATTCAGTTTAGTATTAGCCATTTTCCTGCTATAACACATTGCTGGCCTTGCTATTGTGGGTGGTGGTAGAGGTGTGTGTGTGTGTGTGTGTGTGTGTGTGTGATGCTAGTCAAGAGTTTTATAAATGTGATGCAGGGAAACAGCCATCCTCCCTGGCTCCCTTGGGGTGATCCTCCTTGATCTGCCTTCTGCTGTTATACCCTTGGGGCTACACTCTGCACACTTGCACGTGTTTGCATGTCAACCTTGCCATGTAGGTGGCGGAAGAGTCAAAGAAAGTCCATTTTATAGATCACAAACTTGAACCTCACATCAGGGCCAAGACCTGAATCCCTGTGCGCCTACCTACCACACATGACCCCTGCCACCACTACATGAACAATACAGTAGCCTCCTTAGTTTGCACCTCTTTTTTCTATCCCCAGAAATGATGGTCCTTGATTTACAAAACTGGGGCGCTATGTGAAGTCTTCCCTCTGGATCCCCATCACGATAATGCAAAGGGGGTTCCACCATCACTGCAGCTGTTCATGAAGATAAGGAGCTGCAAGGGGCCAAGTAGCTGTGTTGTCCTAGAACTGGGATTTGGACCCTGACAGTCTGCTCATGAAGCCTTTCCCTGTTCTGCAGGGCTGTCTCAGGAGCAGAGGGCTCTGGGGGCACAAGGGTGACTCCCAGGCTTTATTTTTTTCAGGTGCATGTGACTGATTAGGGTCTCTCTTCCTCTAAAAAAGGGTTCAAAATCCACCGTGTGGGAGCAGTGAAGGATCTTCTTTGAAGTCCAAATCCTTCAGCTGAACCCTCTGCCTGGGACACAGTCCAAATCGCTCAGCAAAGAGGGAAAGGGACAGAAGGCCTGAGTGGGACCATGTTAATGTGCCCTTGTCTCATAATTTCCCCTTGCTGCAGAAGTAGCACAAGAAACCAGGAACAGTCTCAGAAATTCATGTACTTGGCAGCCACCCCTGCCATCCTTATTTCCCCAGCCTGTTTTCTTAAAACATCAGAATCTAATGAGAAAAGAAAGATGGCCCAGGGCCTTAGAAATGGGTTTGAATCCCACTCCCATGTACTGCCACCGGGTAGGTTTAACAGACTCTGACCAGCCCAGCTCACTGTGGAAATGGGGTTTTCTGGGAAAACAAAACAAAACAACCCCAAAAAGTTAATGATTGGAAGAAATCCTGGCTCATTTTGACCTCTCCCTAAGGAAGGTGGAGTTGTTCAGTGGATTAAATTCTCTGACTCTACTTCCCCTACTTTGCTTCTCAGTGACAGTGACAGAGCTGAAGGACTGGGAAACAGGTTTCCTGCAGCCACCCTTCCTACGCCCATCTCTCCCACCATCCCCAGAGGAAGCAGCGCAGCCAAAGCTTCCTTCTCTTACCCTGGACCCCAAGCGCCCCTCCCGCAGCGCCATCCTGTAGGCTGCTGCGTGTGTGGGGATTAATGTCCCCAGCATGGTGGGTCAGTACGGTGTGCAAAGGCCAGCATTAATTGACAAATTAAAGCCAAGCAAACCTGGGCAGGTGAGAGGAAATCTCTGAGCTTGATCAAAAACATATTTCTGTTTCAGGTCTAAATAATGGGCTACAGGGAGGCACATCTGTAAATTATACAGGAAGCCTTCTTCAACAACTGATTCACCCTGACAGTTTTACTGGAGTATATGAAAATGAGTATTAAAGATGTGATCTGTAGGCTTCCTTCCAGGAATTCCAATCTGGTTTCAATAAAATGGGAACACTGATTGGAAGTGAAGTTGCCTTCCGGTTTTGCCTTTGGCTATTACGTGCTCATTCGTGAAATGACTGAATTCCACAACTACTTTTAATATTCACCTTTTGAGTTCATCTCCTGCGCTGGACACATTGGAATGATTAAAATAGCATTGGCTCCCCACGCTGGGTGCTCTCTAATTTAAACCAGTCCAGGTGCTGAAGACAAATGAGTCCTCCTGGTAAGTCCATTCTTTCTTTGCACGAAGTTGCTTTGCAGCACATCGAGGGCAGAATATTAATAGTAAAAAAAAAAATTAAATAAAATAATGCTTCTTGAGTAGATGCCTGAGGGAACAGATTAAATTTGGTTGTGCAGGCAGAACTTAGGCATTGTGTGGGATTGTGCTGGTTGCATTTCTTTCTGGGATTTTCTGCTTGAATGCTGTCCCTGCGACTGCAGTCACAGCCAGGCAGGCTCTGGCTTCCCCCAGGGTTGTCCTCCTCTTTGTCAACCAAGTGCTCAGAGCTGGCCATGGACTGACCTTTCCAGCAAGGAGGGGGAATTCTACTGAGTCACCTGCGAGAGGTTGCCTCTCTTTGGCTTCCCAGGTCCCCAGGGGCCCATTTTTAAGAGAGTACTGCAGGGTTGGAGAGCTTAAAGTGCCACTAAGAAGAGGAAAGATAATTGGCTGGCTTCCCAACACATTCCCAACAAAGCCCATGTACACCCAATTCCAACCAGTAAGCTAACAGGCCACAGGTGCATTTTCTAGCCAGCTTTTCTGAAGTTTGTAAGAGAAGCTTGGTGAATTATTTTTCTAGGGTTACCAGAGAAGAATGAGGTATTTGCTTCCATTTCTGTGCCAGATTTCTCCTAGCTGGGAGAAAAAAAAAATGGTGTGTCTTACACTGTGTCCCCATCATAAATGAGCTTTCATTCAAAGCTATTATGGGATTTTCAGTGGAAAAAAATGGACCTAAACCCTTGGGATACTGGACACCAACAAGAGCCATGCATTCAATTTAAAATGTTTTTTTGTGTGTGTGTGTGCGAAAGTTGGCTTTTTTATGTGTAAAATTCACATTTAACTTTCATCTTTAAAATCATGAAAGTAGCCTGTGCATTCAATCTGATATGACACTTTGTTGTATTTGTTTCTTTTCATTGGAGAATAATTCAGCAACTTATGTTTTGGTTTTGAATGTCTAAAGATGTATCTGTTGAGTATGCCCAAGATGAATCTCCTTTCTCAAAATGATAGACAAAATATGATTATGTGTTAGAACTGAAGACATTTTCTTTCCCCTGGCCATGCAGTGCCCACTCTGGTCCAGCCAAAACTACATAACATGAGCAGTGTCAGTGTTGATTGACACTATTGTGGGAATCTGCCTGTGATGGTGACCACCTAGTTAGCGGAGGTCATGACTTCATTGATAGCCTCAAGTCCTGAGTACTGGTTAAAAATAAAAGGCTTTGTGTTTGCTATTCCTAATATGGGTTACAGTGGCTATGGTAAGCATCATCATGTACACTGCTGTAGCTATTAGCCACATGTGACTATGTAAATTAAAACCAATGGACATAAAATTTAAAATTCACTTCCTTGATCATGCTGGCAACATTTCCTGTACTTAGCAGATGGTGAGTGGTTATCATATTGGAAAGCTCAGATACAGACCATTTCCATCATTGCAGAAAGTTCTATTTGACCTTGCTGGGTTAGAGTTGTATCATGATCCCTAAGAAAATCAAGAAGATGGGGGTCTCTTTCCAAGCCAAATTTAATTGAAATTCTGGGCTGTGAGAATGGACCCACGAGCCACTGACAACCTTTAACGAAAGTGGAAATTTCCCATGTGGGAACAAAGACTAACTCTGACCCAGGGTACTTTGAAGACGAGCTTGGCTAATGATGATTCTGCCAAAATACCTGTGACGGATAGAAGCAGAATGGAATTCTGAACAGTTGCAATATCCCAAGTACTCAAGCACTCAGGTCACTGACGTTAATAGTGTGGGAAAAATATTTCCCATTTTCTGCAGTGTTATTTTTTACTTGGCAACTCTTAGATGTTTCTTGCTAAATGTGTTTGTGTCTTGCCTCTAGGAAAGTTCTCTGCAGGTTCTGAGCACACTGTGTACTGGGAGTGGTGAGGGAGCTTACCAGCAAGAGTGTCCCATCCTTATTATAGCATTTTATTGTTAGCAGGCTACCATGTTTAATACATGGACCTTGTAGAGAGGCTACTTTTTACACACCAGAACCACTACAAAGCAGCAACATTTGACTCCCTGCTCATCCTAGAGGCCAACAGACTTGATGCTTGGTGGAGTATCTAAATTCACCCTGTGTGGCTCAAGTGAACTCTATTCTCTCTTTACCTGTTTAAGAGGTCACACAGAGACCAGCTCAGGAAAGTCTTGGCTGTCAGAACGCATCCAGCCTAGCTGAGCCAAGCAACCAGCAAAGAAAATGGGCAGAAGTGCTGTTGTGTAGGATGTGGTATGTGGTCCCTGGCAGTGGTGCAGATAGTAGGGGCCTGAGGCAGCTGACTCGTGAGAGTAGAAACAATCAGAGAAAGTCTGAGAAAGCACGGGTGCCTTGACAATTAATGCTTAGCTGTTGTTGGTATTATCCGATAGTTACTGAGCACCTGCCTTATTCCTGGAAGTGCGCTAGGTATCTCCTTATGTCTGTCACTTCCAATTATTACAAGAAGGCTTGATGCTATGCTATCACCTCCAACATGCAAATGAAGCAAAGGAAGTTAATAGATTAAACAGAGGCTCCCCAGCCACACAGTGCAGGAGCTGCCTAACTCAGACCTGAACTCAAATCTCCTTAAAGTCAAAGCCAACTCCTATGCAGTGGGAGCTATCTTGAAGGATGGGTTTGGTTGATGCAGGAATCCCTGGAGAGCTAGTATCTGGGGCCAATATTTCCTGAGACTTGGGATGAGTCATGGAGACTGCTAGGGCATGAATGTGCCTGGGGCAACTGGTCAGTAGTGGACTGCACTCTGCATTCTCAGAAATTGGAGCAAACAATCCCAGGCCATCTCAGTGAATGAGGAATGACTGCTTCTTCCTTCTGTAATTAGGAGCCAGTGAGCTCTGAGATGGTCATCAGGATCTGCTCCACCTGGTATCTTTGATGGAGAAGTTACCTGCAGCTATGGGGGAAGTGAAAGGGAAGTCTTGGGAAATGTCATCAAGAACCAGAAGTATAACCCTATGTAAGAACCCACTGGAGGTCCAGCCAAGGACAAAGGACAAAGTACCATGCCTCCCTGGATTGGCAGGGCTGACAACATCCCTCTGGGAGCCAGATCTGCCAGCACAGATTTCCTGACTCCTGCATGTGGACTTTTCACAGTAGACCTGGATGCTTGAATACCTGCCTCTACCTGGAATGACAAAGACTTGATAGGCTTATACCTGAAAGGTAATTGGGTGGGGATGAGAGTGGCAAGGAGATATTTACATGGAGCCTTCAGAGTCAGGGAAGTTTTAGAGTTTGGAAGCCAGGGATTCCCAACAGCAGGCCCTGTATGTACTAAGGGCTTCATTCTTGCATGGAGAAAACAGAAACAAAGCTTCTTCCTTTGCAGGATAGGCTACAGAGCCTTGTGCTTTACTTTTTAGTTTTATTTGAATTCTACCTACAAGGAAGAATTGGAACAGAATTTACACCTGAATTTCCTAATCCTCTCTTTTTTTAGAGAACATGTAGTCAAACCACGGTTGCTAATCTATAGAACTGTGAAGCTAAGGTGGTCAGCACCTCCCCCAACATGCTGGCTTAAGATTTTATTGGTCACTCTCCAAATCAGTTTGCACATTTCCTATCAGAGCCTGATGACACTTTATTGTCACTGCGGAATTGCCTGCTTCCCTTTCTGTACAGTAAGTGTCCACTGGACAGAGACTGTCTGATCCGTTCCTCTGTGCACTGTGTTCAGTGCATGCACACACTCCTGGATCGCCACAGTGAGTGAGTGGCAGATCCTGCCATCATCTGTTGGCCTTGTGAGGCTGGGAGGGGATGCTGCACTGTCCCATGCTTGTCCTCAGCCTGTTGCTCCAGTGTGCCATCAGGTTGGGTACCTGCTCCACAGTCACCTGGGGGAATCCCACACTCCAGGAGGCTTTATTTCCCACTTGTGTCTGAAAAATCTTATAGATGTTGCTGGACATCTGAATGATATCAAGGTAGCAAACCATCACCTTGTCCCCTAACTGCCTGACTGCCCAGCATCCAAGATTCTAAAAGGCATCCAAGCTCCAGGAAAATGCAGGCTAAGAATGTTCCTAAGGGATTTCCCATTTGTCAAGAGTTTCCTTTTCCCCCTCCAAGACATTCTGGAGACTCTAACATGTGGAAGACGGAAATGACCCACTTGGCTGCTGGCTGCTTCCATGAAGAGGCTCCTTCTCCTTCCAGGATCTCAGATTTCTGAGGTTAGGGGAGTGATTTTGAGGGGTGACAGTATCTTCTCCAAAATCTCCTTCCACAGTAAACACTGCTAACTACCAACTCATAAAACATATCAACTGAGTTTATTACTTTTAACCATCTTTCCAATTGTGCTATAAAATAAAGGCAGATGCCATTTTAAGATCTTATTATTGTCAAGGGCTAGCTCCTCCAGCAGCACCTGCTTAGCAGCAGTCTGCTTGTTTATGGCTCCTTTTTTTATAGGTGACAGTTTAAGGTGGCGCTTCTTCAGTTACAAAGAGTTCTTCCTAATGGCGCAGAAGTGGCATTCACAGTGGGTGGGCTCCAGCTTCTGCGGCGGTACTGAGGCAGGGTCGCAGGTTCACCTGGGTTTTCAGTTGACAGCCTCGCCACACACGTCAGGCTCTGCCAAATGCTCTGCCATTAATTTATGATTTAAAGTAATTAACTTTTGCTGATTAAAGTAATTATTTCAAGTGCATTGCACTCGGGCCCAAACGATGCACACAGCCCCCGCTCCAGTTTGAGCTAGCAGCATGCCAAGTGCTTAAAAGCTGCACCAGGGATCTCGGAGTGGCTTCTGCCTGTCTCTCGGATCTGCCATGTTTATGGCTGACTTGTACTAACTGCTCATTTTAATGCCGGATTCTGGCAGAACGTTGACACAGTGTGAAACCTTTATCCGGTAAACAAGACAAGCTTCAGTTTGGTGACACCGATGACAGGGGAAGCTGTTTAAATGAATCTTGCCTCCAGCCTTCCAAAGGTATCAGATTTTTGTGTGCTCTCGCTCACTTAGATTGGCCCTTAAACCGTGTACAGCTTCATTTGGCTACCTCTGAGGGTGCAGAATGCAGACACCATGGACACCAGACGATGTCCCCCAAATCAGCTGTCACAGTCCACAGACCCTCCACTGGTCCTGCTGGCCTGCATGAAGGCAGAGTGTGTGGTCTTTCACTTCCCAAGAGGAGCCTGGCTCTGTCCCAGGAAATTTCCACCAGGTCATGGCAGGAGACAGGCAGCAAATGCTGTGGCAGGGCTTGGCTGGTCAGTTCACATCAAAGTACTTTCTTCCTTAGCTGTGATGTCCCCTAACAGTAGGGGCAATGCTCAACCACTGCCATCAGGGCTTTTCTAGGAGGGAGATTGCTTCAGGCAGGACCTGAGCAATCCTGTGTAGGTAAGGTTCTCAAGGTGAGGAAAACTCTTCCAAATTCTACTTTCTTCCCATTTCACAGAAAGGCTGTGAGCCAAAGCCCAGACCTCTCATGTGGAGCAAGCTGGGAGGTAGGGCACTGAAAAAAAATGTGGATTGAAAATTGAGCTGTTAGGCCACCAGCCTGAACGAAAGGCACAGACAAGCCTGCTGCTGTGATATCCTAGATAAACAATTGTCCTATTCTGTTGCTATTTTTGTGCACCTAGGCAGTGCTAGTGACTGAGCCAAGCACCTTGTATAGATGATCACATAGAGTCCTCACAATGCTCTTAAAAGAGGGGACCCTCACCCCTCTTGCCCCTCTTCTAGGCAAGACATCTAAAACCTAGAGAGGGCAAAGACTCACTGAACATCATCTAGTAAGCAAGGTCTGTCCCCTTCTAAATTTTAAAAAATATAATTTCTACTTAATTTGTCTTTTTACTCATGAAACCTTTTGGAGAGATATAATGACCTCCTTTAGGGATCCCCAACAAGGAGCAAGAAGTGACAACACTGGGTACTGGGGGGAGCCAGAGAAACACAAGGCACCTCAGTCTTCTTGCCTAGAGCATTAAAAAAAAAATCTGTGCTGCTCTCAAGTCACAAAGGGTCAGGGTGAGGGGCCAGCAGCAAAAGCTTTGACTGTGGAAAAGGTGGACATTGTGGCATGTCACACTTCTGCTCAGTCCTCTTTAGCAGGACACTTTGGGATATAAGCTTGCATTTTTATCTTTTCTCTTAGTAATTATCCCAATGCCCTGGGCTTTCGGTGAAACCACAAGGAAATCTAATTTTGTATGTAATTAAGTGCCTGATGGGCAGTGATCCCCAGAAAACGATATTTCAGCTTAATGCTGTTGGGCAAACATCACCAAAATATGATGATGCCAAGAACAATCATCTGTGTGTTGGCACCACTCACCAGTTCACCATGGTAGGGGTCGTAAATAACCCACTTCACTTTCAGGGTGAATTAAGTGCTTTTAAAGAGTGTGAGAGAAGGAATATCAAAGGGAAAAATTCCACTTTTACCCAGAATCCTGGGCCATGCCACCGTGTTTGGGCAGATCCCCTCCTGCCTGGCACTAGTCTACAAGGGCAACTCTCCACTTCCTGCTCTTGTAAGCATTGACGGGGGTGCCAAATGGCAGAGTCTGAGATGTGACCAGCCAGCGGTGGGCAGAGCCTAGGGAGAGCTCAGGTGGGACACTTTGGTGCTGTCCCTGCCCTCTGAGGGAAGGGACTCAGGTGCTGCCCACCTCCCAGTAAAGATTCACAGAGCCTGGAAATTTGTTGTTTGAAGAACCAGCACCAAATTAAATTTAAAAAGCAGGGGAGAGAGAGCTGGAGAGTAAACCTGGAGCACTTGAAGGACTAACAGGGTGGCAGCCTTGCTCCCGGTGGGTGCTGAGGACCAGGCTGGACTTTATCTGCTTAACAGCTGGAGAACCCAACATCCAGTTGTGTGAAGTGAACGACCTGGCCTGTGGCAGGTTCAGTTTAGGTCACAGTGTTCTTCTGTCCCTTTCCTTCTACTTGTTTGATTGCTTTAGACAAAAAGAATGAAAAAAAAGAGTTTAAAATAATGTGTTTCACAACTCAGTTGGTTAACTCTATTAGGCCATTTGTCTTGCCCTGCTTTACTGGGAAAACCCCAGGCTTGAAGTTTCCTAGCCACAGGTTCAAATCCCAGGCTAACTGCTTATCTACTGAGTGGCCTTGAGCAAGTAATTTAATTCTCCAAGCCTCAATTTTCTCAGCTGCAAAGGGGAATAAAACATCCCTCCTCTGGCCCTCATGAACTTCAGAAACGCTGGGGAGTGGGGCTGACTTGCAGCCCCCATACAGCAAACAGCAGCTGCTGCTGTGGGAGTGGCTTTGTTGTCATGGTGACGTGCAGATCCTGGCAGTGTGGAAGAACTGGAGCCCACTTCAAAGAGGTGTGGGGATTTGAAAAAGGTATAGAACAGCGTGATTGCTTTCAAACCCAGCTAGTGGGGCCGAAAAGAGCTGGACACATAGGTTGGAGGGCACCAGGGAGAGCCTGGACCTTGGTAACCCCGTGGAGGCGCTTACTGTGTCTAAACACGTTGCATGACGTCCTGATTATGAAGATCCTTCCACTTGACAGGTGTGCTCTGGGCCAGGAGCTGTCCTGGGTTCCAGGATTTGCAGCAACCAGAGCACAACAGATAGAAAATGGTATCACAGTGTTCTTGTTCAAGGAAGCATTTGGAAGGTGGAAAAGAACAGATAGAAAAGTAAAACTGCCCTTTACCTTAGCACTCAGAGATATTCTTTGTGCAAATAACAGCAAATTTACCTATTTTCAGACCAAAGCTGTAGTGCTGTGTCCTGGTAGCTTCACTGAACCAGAAGAATTTGAAAAACACACATGACCTAATCTTCAAAAACAACAGAGCTAGGTGATAGGTACCCATGGGTACTGCAATGAACTGACCCTGTCCTGGTTGATGCAGAAAAGTAAAGATGGCCTCAAAAGTCCTAATTCCTAGATACCGTGCATGTTATCTAATGGAGCAAAGACTTTGCAAATGTGATTAAACTGTAAATCTCAAAATGCAGAGATGATCCTGGATTATCTTGTAATTGAAAGTATTCTTTAGGGATCTGACAGAGATTAGACACTAAGAGAAGAGAAAGAGTCCATGTGACCACGGTCTTCACGATGGTACCATGATGGTTCCATAAGCCAGGGATTGCCAGCAGCTGACAGTAGAAGCTGACACTAGAAGAGGAGAGGAATGGATTCTCCTTTGGAGTCTAGAGGGACCCTGGCCCTGCCTGCACCTGGATTTCAGCCTAGTGAGATGACTGATTTCATACTTGTGGCTGCCTGACTATGAGAGAAGGAAATATCTGTTTCATTTTAAGCCACTACATTTGTGGTCATTTGTTCCATCAGCCACAGGATGTAGTAAGTAAATACCTTTGTCAATGCAGTTATTTGTGAATCCACCCTGAACAGAGGTATAGGATAGAGCAACGGAACGGAACAGAGGTACAGGATAGAGCATCGGGCAACGGAAATTGGTGAGTGAACATAGGAATGAATTGCATTATGACTCAATTAGAAATTAGACACTGCTTCCTTTTGTTTTCATTCACCTGATCCCAAGAAAGTCACCCCTAACAACCACATTGTTCATATTTGGCTTATTTATTTATTTTTAGACATTCAGCTTTGACCAGTCAGTCAGCAGTCTCCCAGTCAAGTCCTCAGGACCAGCTGTCTGACGAGAGGGAAGAAAGTTACTGACTTTGTTCCCTCCATTGAATACCACAGTGGCCCACTGTAATAAAAGCAAGTGATGGGAGAAAAAGCAGCAGGCTAATGAGGGCCTGGCTACCTCCAGCGCCTGCCAGGTGAGGGGCACAGAGCTCCAGATGCCTGTCCACACACCTGCACACAGTGGAGAGCCTCTGATTGCTGATTGTTCACCAGACAATGGCAGCTGCTGCCCTAAACTTCCAGCCAGGCTGTTTGAGGATGTTTGTATGTGGACATGACTTTGTTCTGAATTTGCCTTCTGAGAACCAGGAGGAAAATCTAGGCTGACACTCCTTGGAGCAATACCTAGGAATGGACTGGCCACATTACTCAGCCAACAAGACAAGGACATAAAAGTAGGGGTTTGCTGTGCATAGTGGCCCTGGCCTCCAGTTCACTCCAGTACTATTTGTTTTTGACTGGTCATGTTCCTTAAAGGAGACGTTAGTGGCAGCTATGGAGACAAGTTTTGGGTAAGCCATCCTTCTTCATGGCTCCTGACCTGGTTCTCTGAAGCTAGCGTGGAAGAATGCTCCTCAAGAACTTTCTCCACCTTGGAAACAGATTTGTATAATGACAAAAGGCATGGGTTTGTAGTTAGACCCAGCCAGATACCAGTCTGGACGCTGACATTCTCTCCCTTGATGTGACCTTTGAAACACTGCAATTTCCAAATTGGTGTTCCTGCATATGCAAAGTAGAGTTTTATAAAGTAATTCCTCCCCCACCCCAGGGAGATGACTTACCTGCATACATCTAGCATGCCTGAGCAAGGCTGGCATTTGGGATGCTGACTTTGCCCAGCTATTGTCACTATGACACTAACTGTTCTGAGTGCTAGATTCCTTGTTATTTGCATCTTACCATGGGGGAGCTCCTATAAGGGCCCTGGAGTCCTTCAAGAGTGGGCCAGGGTCTTCTGCTTAGTGGAATGTTGCCTCCCTCAGGCCAGCCTGACAGCTTGTTCTCTCTGACTGGGGACTAGAGGCAGCAAAAGCCATTAGGAGCAATTTGTTGTCACCAGGCAGGCCTGCTTCCCCTAAACAGTTATCAATGAGCTTGTCAACTCAAGGCCTAACCTCCTTTGTTCTTTTCATCTGTTCTCCCCTCAGAGGCCTCTTCAGAGCCCCAGGCCTTCTCTCAGGACCTGCAACAGGCTGTCATACACCTGTTTGGCTGGAGGCTGGGCCCAGGGATCCGGGTGTGGTAAGGGAGAGCTGCGATCCGCCCAGGCCTCCTGGCTCCTGTGGTCCTCCATGTCAGGATGTCAGATGACAGTTGTCGGAGCTGCAGCTGGTACATCAGCCTGTGCCAGGGGCATGGTGAGCTTGCTGCATGCATTAATGTGCGCTGCCCTCCCTGAGGAGAATGCACCTCACCTTCCCAAACCTTCTGCTATGACTATAGTTGGAGGGGAACAGGCCTTGCTGGTGGTGTGGTACCAACAGGCCCAGGAGTCTGCACATGCACAGGCTTGCAGTGGGGAGGTAGGAGTTCCCCAGTGGCTATCGTACCGCCTGTGAGCACGGAGTGGTTTGGAGGTGTGTGTGTGTTTACCGTGGTGAACTCCATCGAGCTGTGATCCAGGAAAGCTGCAGCAGCCTAAGACCAGAATCAACCAAAATTCCAAGTTTAAGCAGGTTTCTGAGTACTGTTACCTGGCAGACACTTGGACAGATGTGGAATAAGTTGCCATGGAGTGAGGCTATTGGTTACAAGCATTTAAAAAGGGCCCTTTTTCATCTTCCTGGGCTTCTGTAAGTGTAACGTTATGAATGGTTACACAGGAAACTTACTTCTGACAGTTCTGGAGCCCAAAAAGTCCAAGGTCAGGGTGCTGTCAATGTGGCTTCATTCTGAGACCTCTTCTCTTGGTTTACAAGTGGCTGCTTTTGCACTCTGCTTGCATGACTTCCTCTCTGTGCATTCTCAAAGGGAGAGCACGTGAGTGAGCTTTCTGGTGACGTCCTTATAAGGACACTAAACCTGTTATTTCAGGGACCCTTACTCTCAGCCCATCTAACTCCGATCACCTCCCAGGGGCCCCATCTCCAAATACTATCACATTAGTCATTAGAGCTTCCATCTAGGAATGCTGGCGAGTGCAAAAATTCACTGCATAACATGCCACTAGAATGAGCCTGTGGCCTACAAAAAAGTAAAAGCAAGGGTCCTGAGGTAGGCCTAGCTCTGGAGAGAGCACTTGGAGAGTTGGTGTGCCCTAGCATTCAGGAAGAGAGCATGGAGGACAGCCATCATGCTGAGTCCTCTCTGATGATTTTTTAAAACCTCTTCTTAAGCAAACATGATGCTGGAAGACTCAGGAGATGAATAAAGAACAAGAGAGTTTGCTGGGGGAAACTACATTCCAGGAGGGCAGTCACAGTGAGTCACAAAGAGCAAACTGCAGGTGGAGGACTAACATGCCCGAGAGGCTTGCTCTGTTTGGAGTTTCCATTTTCCTAGACGACCTGCCTCCCTAGAGGCTGGCGTGCACATGGGGACAGTTCCAGTGCCCTTGTACTTTTAGAAAAGCCTCCTCTCCCATGCAGCTTCATGTCCTCATCCTATGACCAACTAGAGACACTGAGACTCAGCAGAGTTGAGAGTGATTCCCAGGCTCTTAGCAAGGAAAGGCTGAACACTTGTCTCCCTGTGGCCATATCTTCATTTGGTCTCGTTGACTCTTCTGATTCCAAATTCTGTGCTGCTCTCACTCTAGGAGCAAGGTCACTTTTTAAAACCATCATTTGTTTATGGAGCCACACTGTATTAGGTGCTCTGCAAACTGCAGAATCTGGGGCCCTTCACAGAGAACCAACTCTGAGCTTCCAGGGGTCCCAGACCCCAAAAACTGGACTCTGATAATGCTTGGAGTCCTGGTTGGTGAGTCTGGAACAAGGACTTTGCCCTGCCCTTTAGGGCCCTTGTGCACCCAGAGTTGAGCAGGGTGTATTCAGGCTCTGAGCTCGAGCCAATTCTATAGGGAACTGGCTGTCGTGGGGTGAAGGGGGAGGGTGGGCAGCCTGATGGCAAGAGGCTGAGGACAGAGAAGACTTCCATTCTCTACCCTAGACCCAGGGTACCTCCAGAATGGTAGAAGGAGCATTTTTACTCAAGGATTTTCTTACCATACACTTTGTGGTAAGCATCAACCTGGGGTGCCGCTCCCCAGCTCTGTTCCAAAGAACCCTCCCAAAGGAGGGTTCCTGGGAAATTGCTCAGGTACCACCTCCGTAGGGGTGTTGCAGCACCGGTGTGACCCCCAGAAGAGAGGGCTCCTCTGTTTCACGTACAAGCCTACATCCAGGTGCTCCCTCTGGCAGGCCAGTGTCTGGAGCTCCTGCCCTGGGCTGAGGTTAGCTATGTGATCAGGGAAGGGCCACCAGTTAACTGACCTTGAGACTAGGTGCTCAACTGAATTTAAGCAACTTGCATGGCCAAGAAGTTCTAGAACAGCTTTGTAGGAAGTACAGTGGGAACTCCCAGGACTTTCTTGTCAATCCAGTACCTAGGACAATCAGAGACCCTGCCAGCCTGCACATACACAGCAGGGTGGCTCAGAAGCTCAGAGGCTGTGACTCCAAGAAGGGACCTCTGAAGGGGCTTGCTTATGAAGGCCAATACTGTTCTCCAATTTCTGGAGTGCCTGACCCCCTTAGAATAGTGTCCAGGCACTGCAACAGATGGTACCAGTCTCCCTCCCCAGGCCATGGGACCTGCAGCAAAGAGGCAGCTGCTCTCCTTCTCTCCTTGCCTCTCTCCTTCTGGACAAAGACCATTATGCTAATTAGGGCTACAGGTCCAGGGCAGCCAAGTCTGCCTCTGCAGGACAACTGTGAGTGATGTGCAGCCCCAGAAACCTGGCTGCAGCTTCCCTGCAGGCACCTGTGCCGATGCTGGCATGCCAGCCACTGACAGCTGGGAGGGTCTTCACCCTGCAGGTCCATCTGGAGAGTAGGGAACAATCCAGGTGCCTGATCTGGGTACAGGAAATGGAGTTGCTCACAAGACAATGGGTGCCTTGCTCTCTGACCTTACCTTCTCACTCCATCAGATCAAGGACAAGATAGGGATGATTTGACATGGAAGAGAGAGATGCTCCAGCTTCCTGTCCTTTGGAGTACTCTGTGTGGTTCCCATGGCCTGCAAATGCACACACAGGGAAAATATTCTACCCTGTGACTTCCTGGACAGGGTCCCTGGTCCACATCCTGGGTAAGGGCAGAGTACTAAGGACCCTGTCCTAGTCTTCCAGACCTACTGTAACAAAACACTACAAATACTATGGTTGAAAATAACAGAAATCTCTTCACTTGAAGTTCTGAAGGGTCACAGTACAATACAAAGGTATCTTAGAAGCACAGAGGGAGATTCCTTCCTTGCCTCTCTCTGAGCTTCTGGTGTTACCAGCAATGCTGGGTATTGCTTGGCTTGTTGATGCATTACTCTAATATCTATCTCTGTCACTGGCTTCTGTACTCTTCCTTGTGTGTCTGTGTCTCTGAGTCCCAATTTCCCTCTTCAGATTAAGACATCAATCATCTTAAATTTAGAATCTACCCTGATTGAGTACGACCTCAGCTTAATTTCACTGCATCTGTAAATACCCTATTGCCCAGTCAGGTGTATTCACAAATTCCAAGCAGAATTTTGAGGAGATGCTCTTTGACCAGGATAGACTCTGATGGCATGGCATTTGTCTGCCCTGTGTGTGTGTGTGTGTGTGTGTGTGTGTGTGTGTGTCTCAGAATAATGCCCACTCCTCGTGTCCTGGAGAGGGAGTGTGCTTATCCATATGGTGGTCCTGCTGCTCTGCTTGTGCCCTCTTTAGCTACCAGGCCAGTAGGAGGCAGATTGCAGGGAGAAGCTGAGAGCTTTGCCAGAATCGTGAAGGTGGGGAGAGATACTTGTTCTAGTTTCCAAAGTCTTGGGGATAGAGAGATGTACCCCCCAGTGCACACATGTTCATAAGACTACAAGCAGCCTCATGATTATTGTTTCTTCCCCAGATGGCTTAACCTGAGCCTGTCAAAAGTCCTTGGTCAGGGTGCCCAGGCTTCTGGGCCAGTGACAGCATTCTTGGCTTCAGAATCGTGATGGCAAAACCAATGCTTCGTTGTAAAAATAGTCATCACCCATTTGGCTGACACATATCTTGCTCAGTGTGCGGATGTTTCTATAGGCTGTGTCTGGAAGGAGTGGAGGGGCGAGGCATTCTTGGTACTCCCCAAGGCTACACATGGGTCACAATAACCTAATGAATCCACAGACCTGCCACCTTTCAGACATGGAATCTGTGAAAAGTGATGATCCATCTAGACCTTAATTCAAAGATGTGGAGACTCTAAGAGTGGTCCCAGGCAAATGAGGACTTCAGCAGGGCCTGTGCAGGTGCCTGAGAAGTAGCTATAGGTCCTGGCAGTGATGTCCTCACTGGCATCATTGCTGGCACTTCTGCTCCTGTGCAGGTGGCATGTAAATTTACATGGTCTGGAAGAGATGCCCTGGTCCAGGAGACCTGATCAGCCAGGAAACTGTTCAATGCCTCACTTTCCCCAGAAATATTTGGGGACTGTGCCTGTTCATCCTCACAACTGGTGTGCTTTGAAGTCTCAACGAGACAGTGTATGCAACAGGGCTTTGGAAGCACAGATACCAGTGGGATATGGGGTGTTATACATGCACAGCCAGAGGGGGCCACAGTGACACAAAGCAACTTCTTGGGGAAAAACACCCAAGATGTGCGATGGACACAGCTGGCCAAACCCCCTGTCAAATACAGGGCCAACAAGTGAGCAAGTGCAGCCTTTTAGCAGGTAGGTGTAATTCACAGAAGTGCAGTTTGGGATCACTGCTCCAGTCCTGCTGGTTTCCTGGGGACTGAGGCAACACAAGTGCCAGGATGTCCCTTTCCCACCCACCCTGCTATGTCCTCTGTGGATGCGAAGACAGAAGGCTAGAGAGGCTCATCACTGCCATGGGAGTAAGTAGCTTCCAAAGCCCTGGCATTTACACAATTTAGGCCTGTTATGTTTATTGAAGGGCTCTTCTTGTAAAAGGTGCAGAGCCCTGAGTGGCCAAATCTGTTAATGCCTTGCACTTTTTGAGTTTAAATGTGCCACTTCTAATGACTGTCAATGTTGACCCAAGTGAGAAACATTCAAACACGTTTAGAGAGGAGGCCATGGGACCTCGTGCCATGAAATTGTCTGCTCTGCGGAGATAGTGAAAGGAAGATAACACTAGAACTGGTTGTTTTTGTAAGTTGAGGTCTCTTTGACAAGTTCTGTTATGTATGTGACCATTGCCTTACTCAGAACCCCTGAGAGTTTGCCCTTGGAAAACACCAAAGGAAAGGCCATGAGGCAGATTACGAGGTAAAGCTGCTGGAACTGTCACACCGAATTAGTGGCATTAATTGTAGCATGTATTCATTCTTTGGAGAAATATCTATTGAATTCATTATCTGTGGCAATACCATGTTATGCCCCTGAAATAAAGAGATGGACAGAGTAGCTGAGACCCTGGCTTGATAGAGCTTACAGTCTCTTGAAGAAGACTGGAAACAAGATATTTATTAATCATGAGTCATTGGGGGAAATGGGAGGCTTGTGGGGCTGGGGTCGAGGAAGACCTTTCTGGAGAGAAACTTTTCAAGGTGTTCTTCAGGGATCCACTATGCAAACACTGGAGGCAAAGGAAATGGCAGATTTTATGGGGAAAGACAAGGGGGCAACTTCAAAGACTTGAAAAAAAATTGAACACGTGATTGATTATTCCATGTGTTGAAGGCATCTTGGTTTCCACACACGATGGATTGAACCCAAGGACAGGGAGAAACTGCATCACAGAAGTAGATAGACAGATGGTGCATGCATTTCAAGAATCAAAATATGGAAATAAGACACTAGTATGAAAAAAGAAAACACTTGCTTTCTAAAAATTTTAATCTGTCTCCAAGACAGGCATGTGCCTGTCCATGAGACACCAAGAGAAGTCTCTTTGTTGCCACCTCTTTTGTAGCCTTGGTAGGTTTATCGGGAGTATTCAGCCAGGTAGTAAATCAGAGGATCTGCGATGTTCCTTCAGGAATCTGTCCACCCATCTCTGCAATGTGAATTTCCCTGGTCCTATTACACTGACAAGCACACAGTCATCAGAAGGTTTTATCTCCTACTTTTTTTTACCCAAGAAAATGAAATGAAGCCACAAGTGAAATGGTTGGTATTCAGTGTATAATGAGACTTTTGTAGTTGTCTGGCTCAAGTGACAGATGAACAAACATGAAATGTTAGTGGCGTTGAAAAGGTACTGACTCCATTTTCTAAGTGATAATTTGGTGAGAGGATAAATAGATCATGGCCATTGAGCTCCACAGTGTAACCCTGCCAGTTACCACAGGAGCATTCCCAGGGGGGTCAGGTAGGGCCCTAAACCTACGTGAGCGCCTGGGTGGAGTTATCTGGGGGGCCAGAAAAGTCCCATCCAGTGAGGACATTGCCATGAGCTTTCAGTCGCAGGAATCAGGAAGTAAAACCTTGAGAAAGCAGGTAAGAAGCGCAGGGGCTAGAATGGAGGGTGACAGAGCTGCAAAGGGAATGGAGGGCCAGATTCCAGATGTTTGGAAAGCAAAGAGACCAGCTGCAGCCCCCTGTGCAGGAGCTGAGGGGCCACAACATGCTTCTGAGGGCTGGCTGTAGTCAGATGGACAGTGAGGAGGTGGAGGAAGTCTCAGATACAGGAGTTAATACCAGATGGGTTTGATTCTCTGCCCTTTCATTTTGTAGCTGAGAGTTCATGGACAAGACAATTCATTTTTCCAAGCCTCAAATTTCCTGTCCTATAAAATGGGTAAATTTCTTGTGGAGTTTCTGTGAATTGATGTTGGTTAAAAACAAAAACAACACAAAATACAAAACAAAACAAAACAAAAACTGCTTACCTGACAGATCCCACGTTATACCCTCAGTGTAGTTCTCAAAAGCTCCGCATTGTAGCTAAGAACATTCCCAGGTCTCTATAGGACTCTACAATGACCCCTTGATCAGGCAGCAGAGCTTTGTTTAGACCAAATATTCTAGAAGAGTCATGGTGAATCTATGGCACACACACTGCAGCAGGCTGTTTGTTATCACTGAATGTTCTAAAAGCTTTGCCACTACTGTCCTAGAAGAATGTTTCTGCCACTTCCCACCAGGGGCTTCCCAAAAAGTATCTCTGTGATAAGGTGGCTTTCAAATATTAGCAAAGATTCCCCACCTCAACATACAATTAAAAATACAAGCACCATGAAACTCAGATGCAAACATTACTGATGGGTTGGAATGAAGATGGTCTATAGTTTTTGAAGAAATTATTGCAAACTTCTAGATCAGTCTGTCAAAGTTAACCAAACTGTTTTATTGATGCCTTAACAGACAAACAAATGAACAAACAAACAACCTTGGTCTCTGTGGAGGACCACCTGGATGACTCTCCTTGAAAGAAGAGTAATTATCTCCATTTTGCCTAAACCTGGCCCTATTTCCATGTATTGATAATATACAGAGTTAGCTAGGACATTTCCTTACCCCCCTAATTGGATTTAAGCAATACAAATCAGTCTAGCCAAAATGCTGATGTGTAATCTTGGAAGCAAGCTGTCAGGTTAATGTTGCCCCACCCCGTAGCTCCCAAGAAGCATGTGTGAGCCTCTCAGGAGGGGGATCCATGCTACACACTATTAGCTGAGATCGAGCCTAAGGATAAGAGGTTATGACTTCCCAGGGCATAAAAAATCACACAGCAGAGCTGAAGTGCCAACTCCAAAACATTAAATACCACCTTGAATTGTGTTATGCACATTACTCCTTCTGCATATCCTTCTCTCTGCATATTGCAGAGCTGATTTCAAGCCACCTACCTTCCCAGCTCATGGTACTCATGAGCTTCCTGCAACTCCCAGTCACTCATCCCAGATCCCCTCCCTCATCAAGAGGTAATAAAATTCATATTTGACCTGGGTTGGGGCCTTTGTTTGCCATCATCCTAGCTGGACTTAGGATCCCCGTGGCTCCCCACGACTACAAATATGCCTGTGTGCCATGGATTGCACTGAAGTGGTAGGATGAAATTAACATATTGGAATTCCAATAACTTTTCCATGAGATTACAAGTATGAACTTCTCAGACCACAACAAGGACTGGGAAGGGCTCTCTATAGGTCTCTGGGGAATAGCGCTGGGGCATAGCTTGCTAAGGCACAGCATCTTTCTCAACCTGGACTGAACTTTCCTGCCTACATCATTTGACCTCTGACCTTTTGTGATTGCGTCTCTGCTCTGTCTACTTGGAATGCTGTGTCATGACTCTTGGATGTGGAGCAGGTCTGAGCTACCATTTTCCCATCTGCTTATCTACATATTACCCCCATAGTGCTGGTTGCTAAGTTCTTCCCTCTGATTGTAATGTAGACCCAAAGATACATTAAACATGGTCTCAGCCCACCCTGCGTCTCTGAGGAGTAAACATGAGAGAATTCCCAGATCTGCTGGGGTTGGAGTGGGCACTGAGCAGAAGGGGGCATGGTGAACCCACATGGGGATTGGAATGGGACTGGCTTATAACCAACGGTAAATATTCCTGACCTGTCTGGGACTGGATTTCACAACAGCCCTCAGGCCAGCATCAGTATGGTGCATGCCCTTGTGACCCTGCACTGTCATATACCAAGGATCACAGACTTTGGTTCCTACTACATGGAAGGAAGACATAACCTGAGTTCTGAGGCCAGATGAAAGCCAGTGTGACATGTTCACCAAATGAGATGCTCAGGCTGGCCATGGACTAGAATGGGCACCATGGTTTCCTGTCTGCAATGCAGGTCCTGGAGTCTGGGGTAGGAAATATAGGTAAATGGAAGCTTTTATCTAAATGTGGGTCTAATGATTTTCTGGCTCCAACATTAGCATGGAGGAAATTCTGACCCGCAGCTGGAAAGTGTGGAAGCCTCTCTCTGGTGCTTTTTTTGTCATTGTGATTAACTCCTAGTCACAGTGGCTCCCTCTCCGCCTCTTGTGTATTGAAGCTAAATGCTTCCTTCTATATTGACAAACAGAACTCTTCCTACTTCCCTTACTTAATTAGGGCACTAAGAGACTGTGCGCACTAAATGTAATGACCAAGTAAGTAAATTTCCCCTGTTAATCTGCACATTTATCATAGTTGCCTTCGTAAATCGACAGTGACTGGCAAAGTCTAAAGTAACTCTCCAATTTATAACTGGAAGATAAAATTCAGATAAATGAACCATTAATGCCCAATAACATGAAAGCATCATTATAGAATTTCAGCACCAGGTAGAAATAGTGCTCCAAGTGGGCCCTAGCTAGCTCCATCTGGATGCCCAAATTTGAGCTGCTTTGCAGAGCAATGACTGTGTAATCCTAGGATCCTTCTGGCTGGAGCTGGTACTCCTGTCCCCTTAACAATGATTTCATTTACCTCACCTTGCATACTGTGTGTGGGTGGGTGTAGTTTATTTACTTACTATTTATCCCCAATAAAACACAGACTTGGGGCAGGACTTTCCTCTTATCCACTATTACATCCCCTGAGTTCAGACTATCTGATGTGTTATAGACACCTAACTCATACATGCTGAGAGAAGTAATGAATAAAAAGTAAATACGAGCTGGATGTCATGGTTAATGCCTGTAATTCCAGCACTCTGGGAGGCTGAGACAGAATGATCATAATTTCAAGCCCAGCCTGACCATCTTAGGAACTTGCAGAGAATTTGTTTCAAAAACAAACAAACAAATAAATAGCTGAGGAAGTAGCTCTAGTAACTCAATGCCGAGGTCCAAGATTCAATACTCAGTACTAGAAAAATAAAAGTAATTCTATATCTGTTTTCTACTGAACCATGTCTCCAAAAATTTTATGTCGAAACCGTGGAACCCATAGCAAGGATGTGACTGTCTTTGGAGATGGGGCCTTGAAAGAGGTGGTTAAGTTACAGTGGGGTCATTGGTGTGGGCCCTCATCCAGTATGTTAGGCAAATAGGCAATTAGGGCACAGAGAAAAGGAAAGAGACACAAGACACACCATGCATGGTCAGATAGACAACCCTGGGGAGTCAGGAGCAAAGACAGCTGTCTCCAAATCGAGGGGAGAGACTTGAGAAGAAACAAACACTGCCAGCGCCTTGACCCAAGACTGCTGGTCTCCAGGACTGTGTGGAGATGAACCAGGCTTGTCTGAGCCCTTGCCGAGGTATCTGCTGTGACAACCTGAGTTGACCAGCAAGAGCAATGCAAGGGTGATGCCTAAGGCCCATTGATGTCTCAGCCCGGACATGCAGCCAGGGTTTGGTGGACTTGGTAGCAAGGCTGCTGTCCTGTCTACTGCTAACCAGGCATAAGCTTTCTGTCTTCCATAAGAAGAGGTGATGGGGTGAGCTGAGATATTGGCCTGCTCCTCCCCCACTGTCTGTGAGCTGGACCCACTACTTCCCCAGGCTCAGGGCTTTACCACTCATGTCTGGCTTTCATGTGCTTGATCCAGTTTAATCTTTACAACTGCCCTTAGGGTCAGCATCTTTATCAGTCCAGTGTAACAGACAGGAGAGAGGGAGAGAGCTCTGAAGGATGGGTTCTGTGTTGCAATGATCCTGAGGAGGCATTGAACCAGGCTTCTGAGTAAACATTCAGATGTGGCCTGAGGGACCAATGCCATGAAGGCTGCTCTAGGTCAGGATACCAGTATCAAGGTGGCTTGCGGATTTCTCCAACACAAGAGCTCCCTGCTTTTGTCCAAGACCCTTTGTCTTATTTCTCAAGGAGAAGAGAGAGTGAAGTGATCCCCAAACAAGGAGGGCCAGCTCTGCCCCACCTGTGCTGGGCTAGATCTGGGAATAGGAGGGCTCTTCCCTCTTTTTAGCCATGGCCTAGTCCATGGGTTCCTGGGACAATAATGAGTACTTTGTACTCAGTCAGACCTAGGTGTAGACCAGTTGGGCAGTTACAGCAGACTATAAAGGTGGGAGGCTTGAACGTAAGGACCTCCCCAGCTTCCTCCAGTGCACCTCAAATGGCTGTGCCAGTAGTGTATCCGGAAAAGAGTCACTAGAGGTAATGGAAGCAAGGGTCCAGTTATTTCTCCAGGCCCCATCCTCTGTACCTTATGTGGTCACAGAGCTCTCCTGGGTACGGCTGCCACCAGGTACCCAGCTGAGGACTGTGTGCCTGTCTCATCCTGTGGCTGTTCAGCAGACTTTCTTCCTTTGTGTGTACCAGGAGTTCTTGCTTCATTATTCTGAAAGTCTTTAGTTTGATGCTCAACCTAGTTAGCTGCATTAACATATTTAAATCACAATTAATTGGAAAATTACAGTAAGGTGTGAAGTGGGAGTCATTCTTTCAAATGAGCATCCTTTGCTTGGTGATGAAACCCAGCCATTTGTTTCTTTCCAGGAAGCCTTCAAACCCCCAGCTGGCACACGTGGCCTGGAATGTGGGCCTGGCACGTGTATGCTGCAAGACGCGCCTTGTGCAGTGCCAGTCTGTATTCCACAGCCGTGTGCCTCACGGGTGCTGTCCACCTCAGGTATAAGGTGACTGACGAGCCCCAGGAGAAAGGAATCTGACCTCTCTGCCTCAGCATAGATTTCCTGGGAGATTTCTTGGGGACCAGTTGGAATGCAGTGGGCACCTTTGTGTTTTCCCAGGAGCAGCTGGTCACTGGTTAACTGTGTCCTCCAGGGTCATTGCTACCGTGATGTGGATTCTCTGGTGCAGAACACTGAGCTCTACAGTTCCGGGATAGCGAGGCTTTTCTGTTTCCATGGCAGCCTGGGCCAGAGCAGAAAAACTGGCCAGCAGCAAAGGCAACAATTGTCATGCTCACTGGGGGCACCCGTCTGTGTGCCGGGTGGAGACACATGTGAAACTGAGGCCCTGAGAGGTCTCCCAGTTGCTAACAAGAGAGCTGGGGCTTAACTCCAGGGAGCTGCTCCGGAATCTGGGTACTTGATCCTTATGTTCTCCTGTTTCCTTACGTGTCCTGGCCGATGAGGGCCTGTGTGAGCAGACGTGAGCCATGAGCTGCACTCCTGCTACAGTGAGCTGTGAGGAGGGAGGCACACATGTGCACTCACATGTAAGTCTCCTGTTGGTGCTGTCCCAGTGTCTGCCACCATCATGGCAACTGAACACTGGGTCCCCATGGGTGTCCATTTCCCTCGGCCCGTGGACAGATTGAGCACAGTGTCTTTCCTGAAGTCAAAACAGGTAGTGTCTCTGTCGGGGTGATGAGGTCCAGGAGGTGGCAAGGTTCTCTCCCGTGAGTGGGTGTCTGAGTTCCAAGCCAGCCCCTGCATACCACTGACTGGACACTTGCTAAAGGTACTAGGCTTCAGGGGCTGAGATCCAACATACTTGGTGCTTCTTCTACAGACATTTTGGAAACTGTAAACTTCCTGTAAACTGGCCTCAGACACAGATGTACTTAATAAAAGTTTACAAGCTGCCCAGAGGTCCAAAATGAGTACCCAGAAAGAACATGTGTGGCACACTGGGTGTGGGAAGACAGAGTCAGAGGTGAGTATGGTGGTGCCCTTACCCAGCAGCACCCATATTTTCCCTGGGTCTGACCTATATGGATTCCTCCCACCACTCGGGCACAAAGGCTGTGGGGAAGGCACTGTAAGTGATGAGGCTGAATTACTGCAGCCCTGCCTCTGATGGTGAGGCAGATACTAAGGTAAGAAGCAATTGGAGTGAGATGCCTCTGGGAATTACTCAGGATGGGAGTACGGGGATTCATTTCCTTTCCTGCAAACAGGATTGGTAAGTGGCAGGCATTTGTTTTTCTAGATTCTATGGGTCGCCTCTGGAGTTTGCTCCATCTGAGGCAGCCATGCCTCATTGCATAGCCAAAGGTCCGCTGGCGTTTCTAGATATTTAACGCCTGCACAATTAACCAATTGTGTTACGTAATGTGTTCTTTAATGCTCCATTTATCTCGTAATTGAACATTTGTGCTTTCTGTTGGACTGCATTGATTTTCACTTTTAAAAAATTCCATTTGAAAGTGCAAGCAACATTTTAAACTTCAAGTGGAGTGCAGAAGGGCAAGAGGAAGTTCCAGAAGGATCTGCCGCTCCAGGGCCATCTTGACTGCTGCTGTCTGCACTCTCCTCCTGCTGTCTGGCTAGATTTCCTCACCTTATTCTCATGCAAGCCCAGTCTCACCTTGGTTTGGAGATGAGGGAAGAGGCTTAGGGAGGTAGGCAGCCTGAGGAAGAACACACAACTGACAGGAACAGGAAAGGGGATTGGGATTCAGGCCAGTCAGCAGGAGTCTAGAGATAGCTCGTGGCCACTGCAGGCTGCTGCTTCCAAAGTCTCCTTACACAGCAAGAGCCTGACATGGGCACTGGGCTGTGATTTGCTTCCAGAGGCTTCTTATCCCTGACTGTGCTCTGTGCCTCTGCCCCCTCGCTCTGGTAGGGCAGGATTGTGGCTGGTGGGAGGTCTGCTCCTCCTGCCGAGCCCTTGTCTTGCACAACCTCTGCTTTCTGCAAACTGTAGGCTTCAGGCTTCCGGCATGCAGGACTGCCTACAGACTGCACTGGTGCACTCTCTGATGAGACCATCCTGATGCCTGCCAAGTGAAAGGCAAAAATCAATAGTGGACTTGGGTTCCCTGTGCCCACCAGGCCCAGAAGCTGCCTCCTCTGCTGACTGTCTTCTAGGCAGAGCCATCTGTGGGGAGAGGTGAAAGATACATGAACTAATGAAACCTCCCACAGTTTCAACCTGCCTGTGTGTGTGTGTGTGTGTGTGTGTGTGTGTGCGTGTGTGAGTGTGGGTGCATCCTCTCTGGAGTGCCTGTGCATGTTAGTTTCTGCATTCGTGCATGTGCCTCTTTGTCCAAGTAGACTTGCATGTTTGTGTGATATTGTGCACATGCACATATGCCTAAGAAGTGGGTTTATGCACATACATCTGTAGATCTAAGTATGTGCATGTTGTGTGCGTAGAGGGAGGTGTGGTGTGTGCATATGGGTTTGTATGACGAAGGCTTACGGTAATGTGTATAGGGGAACATGTGTGTACAGTGCTTATCTGCGTATTGTGAGTGCAGAACCTTTGTACATGAGTGTACATATAGCTGTGTGTGGTGTGTATATTTCTTGGCACATGAGTGTGCATTTATATAGGCTCCCACAGACTCAGAGAAATGTGACAAGTTTCTTATATGAGCAGCTGAATTAGGTGTAAGCTTCTGTAAATACCACATCTGTGTAGCTACATATTTATGGGCTGTGGGCAGAGCTGCCAACCTGTGTGCCCTTCTAGAACAGACCTATTACGGTCCTTGCTCCTCTTAGCAGCCATGACAATACCACAGGACCCTGTCGCACTTCCCTAACTGACTGGCTCAAGATAGACACTTGACCCAAGGTTCTTCAGTTTCTATGTTGGTTATAGACACCACAGCTCCAAGTGCTGGACTCAGACACTGAAATTTATCTCTTTGAAATTATAACTCAGATATTCTCCATATAAATGGTGTTTTCTGTCCTATAGTCACTAGTATCTTCTATTAGTGTTTGTGCATCATGTCAATGCTGTGACAAAATAACCTGAGAAAAAACTTACGCGAGGAAAGATTTGTTTTGGCTGATAGTTTCAAAGGTTTCAGTCCATGGCCACCCAGCTTCATCGCTGTAGAGCTGTGGTGAGGCAGAAACCATAACTGAAGGGCATGGAAGGGAAGCTGCTCACTTCCTGGCAACTGAAGTAGAAACGCAAGGAAAAAGTCAGTGACGAAATACACTTTTCCAGCTTGTACCTACTTCCTCTTTCTCCTAGTAATAGCTTATTCAGCTATGATCTCATCAGCATGGTAATCCATTGATGTAGTTTTCACTCTCATAATTCAATCACCGTTCAAAAGCTCCATCTCTGAATGGATGAGTCTTCTGGAGGACATATTTATTCCAAACCATAACAATGATGGAGACTGAAAAAAGAAATCATAACCTGCTGTAGGATCTATATAATTACTAGAAACCCCAATTCCCTATTAGGCTTTAGCCCCTGGAAACCTCTTGTCTGTTTTTGAATTTCATGAAGTTCTCTGATTGCATTGCCAGTGTACTCACTGCGTCTGAGTTTCAATGGGCTCAATACTTCTCTTACTTCCCAAATCCTTGGGCTTGTCTAAGAGATTCCTTCCTGGTCACCCTTGCCAGGAGGATGGAGGCAATTCTGGCAGTACGCAGCCATGTTCAACATCTTGCTATTCTGACTTTCTCCCAGTTCAGAGCTTTTTTTTTTTTTTTTTTGTCTTTTGAGACAGGGTCTCTCTGTGCATTTTGGGCAGGGCTCACTTTGTACCCCAGGCTGGTCTCGAACTCACAATGCTCCTCTTGCTTCAGCTTCCAGAGTGCTGGGATTACAGGCGTGAGCCACCACGCCCGGCTTAGAGCATATTTTAAACTTCAAGAAATTCGTATTAAGAACATTACAGTGAGAGGACCTAGGGTGGAAGAACCATACAGGTACTCATGGACTCCCCAAATATAGCACTCAGGATTGTGTCCAGGGCTGGTTGAATAATAAAAAAAAATTACTTTTCATCTCTCTTGTTCAGTAATTTTTATGGGGACCCAAAAACTCTGTAACTACTAAATTGGTGTGAAAAGAAAGAGGTGGGAAATGCCCAGCTCAGGATCATCAGACTAAGAGATGGTGGGACAGGTCCCTAGGACAGCTTCTCAGGCTGTCTCCTTTGTCCTGTGGTTGGGAGTAGAACCTCTGTTTCTTCTGATATCCCAGCCCACTGCCTTTCCAGGCTTTCTTGCTCTGAGGTTACAATGCAGCAACCCTTAGAAGAAGTACCTTAAATCTTTCAGTCCATATGTGAATGTGTGAGAGGTTTCAGATTCCAAGAAGCCAGCAGTGCCCTGAAGGTGACTCCTAGGACAGCCAGGTGAAGTAGTGGTAAATAAAGCCAGGTGCTAAAGCCAGCCAGGTGAGGCCGATAGAAGTAGTTGGCAAGGTGAAAAACTAACGGTGGCTTAGCAGCATCACAGAAAGTTCCAAAGACTAGGGAAAGCATATGGTAACATCGTATCCAAGAGTTTATCAACGAAAGAGCTCTCCCATCCTTTCAAAGTGTATTCCTTTCCTCCTAGACATACTTCTTATACTTTAAGAACAGTGCGCTAGCCCATTATTAGGCATATGCTCTTGCACTGTAGTAATGGGGATGGCTTCGCCTGGTGTTAGCTGAAGAAATGCCAGATATTTAAAACTCTACTTTCCTGTTCTCCATGGCACTAAATTTTTGTGTTCCTTTCAATTACATCTGACAGGAATAGTAATTCATTCCAGATGTGCAAATCAGAACAGGTGACTATAATTTCAAGGAAATCCAGGATTGTGTTATATATTCTCCTTTTCCTTATTCAAACTTTGCACAGTGCTTGGAAATGATGCCTCATAATGAAGAGGCACACCAAGTCCATATGAAAGTAAAGAGTACATTTATATGAAACAGAGGTCCACAGAATCATGACGATTTCTAGAACCATATTTATTAAGCATTTTAAGGGAAACCAGAGTGAGAAATACATTTTCCATCATGACCCAGTACACATGTTTCTGCAGTTCATATAAACACTTGAAATGACAATGCAGATATGAAATGTGTTTTGATTCCAATCTACTGTCCTATTGCTGTATTATAAAATGCTGGCCATGGGGGGGGGTCCTAACTCTCCTTAAGAGACAAAAATGTTTCTTTCTGATGCTGACATCTGGGGCCCTATGTATATCCTGTTTATGCCCCAGGCCAAACAGATCCCACGGACCTACTTAACCTTGCTTAACCCTAGCAACCCCATCCCCCAGCAATAGCTCAGTGGAAAAAAGCCACTAGCCCAATGCAAGCTGCTGTGGCCCAACAAAACCAAAGGGGCTTAGGTATTATACCTGTCAAGAAAAAGGGTCTCTGTTTATTCTTACAGAAAAAGCATTGCTTTTTGCCAAATCAACAATTGTCTTCTCAAGCCAGTTTGTCCTAGAGAAATTGTAAATGTAAGGAAAGAATGTAGCACTTCCTTCTAGGCAGACATGCTACATCATTTTGGAGAGATAAAAACCTAATTTGTGAAAGTAGAATTTAACTCAACATTTAATTGGATAATGCCATTTTAGAGAAATAGAAACTCAACTTAGAAATACAGAATTTAACTTAACCTTATCAGGCAACCCTGCTTTGTTCCTTTCTGTCCAAACAATGTATAAACCCAGAACCTTAAATAGAACCCTCAACCCCCCTGGCCGGCCAGGGGCAGCTCCTAGTGACCCAGGTGTGTGGTCACTGGAGACAATAAAACCATCACTTTAAATTTTTATGCAGTTGTAAACCTTCTAGGTTTTACTAGGGATCTTCTTTGACCTAATAGCCATGAGTTATTAAGTCAATTTCATAGCTCACTAATATAGTTTGTGGACTGGAAAAACACTTGTTCCAGAGCCACCATATTATTCACCATTTTGGTAAGTTTTTCTCTCTTTCGAATATTGAAGATTAGTCCTCCAAGAACTCAGGATTGAGACTATGGATTACAAAAGAAAGGAAAGCACCCGTATGCCATTTAAAAACTAGATTTATAAATAAACACCTTCAAGTGTTATTGTCCTCTAATGAATGTTTTTAATTACAGGTAGTTACAGGATATTCTCTTCCATGCTTTTTCTTTCTCCAGACTAGTAAGTGTTGGGCCGCCAAAAGAAGCTCTGGCATGTGATGTCTTGCTGCGCCTTCAGCCCTCTGGCAGGAACCGTCTTAGCCTCGATTTGAACCTTTATCCTTGTAAAGCATAAGGTTCTTAACAGTGCCATGGATGAGAAGCATATTCATTAGCAACAGGTATTTTCTAATCTTGACCAGTACCTTGACTGGGACAAAATATGCACATTACCTAGCAGGGTATAACCTACACAGTCATTCACCGTCTATCCAGCATTCTTCAGCAACATCATGATTACCTTTGTTAAGAAAAATTTCAAATATACCCACTATTGGAGAAAATTATATGAGAAAGTCTCAAATATTTACCATCCAAATTTAGCAATTATCAGGTTTTTTTCTTGGCTTTCTGAAGTATTTAAAAGCAAATTCTAAATACAGTAAAACTTTGGTTTGCGAGCATAATTTGTTCTGGAAACATCTTTGTAATCCAAAGCACTTGTATATCAAAATGAATTTCCCCATAAGAAATAATGGAAACTCAGACGATTCATTCCACCACCCCAAATATTCACTATAAAAATGATCACAATATGGTAATGTAGTACCAAATATAAAGAAAAATAAACGAATTTATCTTCACTTACCTTTGAAAACTTTTGTGTCTGGTGTGCAGGAGACAAGAGAGAAGAGGGTTACTGAGCAGGACGAATTCACTACCACTAACAGAATCACTGCTATCAATTAGCTCAGTGGATCCCTTTTCTTTTCAACAAAGAACCTATCCAGTGACACTGGCTTTCATCTCCTTGTAAGGATTTCATGGAAATGTGATATTACATTGTCATTAAACAGATTCATCACTTGCACTACTATAGCCTTATTTGGATGGTGATCTATAAACTTTTGTACTGTTTCTCACATTTTACACATTTTACTAATCTCATTTGAAATGAGAGATTCCTTTACCATATTATTTTTATTTTACTTCTAATACTTCATTGGGAATCTCTGAAAAATATCAATTTTCTGATACAAACACAGTGCCATTATTTTACAACAAGGAGAATTACACCTCAAAACCCACTTTCTAGTCAACTGTCCTCAATTGTCTTAGGTCTAATTAGAGTTGGTTTGCATAAATTCCAGTTCAACATAGGCCACATTTTGAATCTTGTTAAAACTCTAAATTCACAGTGCCCTCCCTTTGCTGCTTGTATTTTATTTGATGACTTTGCTTTGAAGAAACCATTTCGGTTGTCTTTGAGAATTGATTTATCTGTTTGCTTTCTCATTGTGTTGTTTAACCTGTTAGTCCATCCCCATATGTCATAGAAGATATCTTCAAATATTTTTCCTGATACATATAATGGTTGTAGAGGAGCCTGTTGGCTGGTTATCATACATCACATGTAACAGTGTGAAAACTGGAAGTTTATTCCAAAGACTTAGTTAGATTTAGGTTCAATGTTTAGGGCAAAGTTTCTTCATGTATCACAAATTGTAAACCTTAATGAAGGGGCCTGTATGTAGTGTCTGATAATTCCTTTTTCAGTGATATAAACTTGATCAATGTGTTCATACTATGGCAGCCCAATGCCTCCATTGCAAAGTTCCCCATCAGTCTTTCACCCTATGACTCCATGTACTGAAAATTATTTCCTGAATCTGCTACTTCATTGAGATTTGCAAAATAGTGATCACTTACTCTTGCATCCTTCCCATTTCATTATCTGAGATTCATCTACGAAGAAGAATTTAGGTCCTCAACTAGGCTTATCTGGTTTCTCAAAAATATAATTTATATAGAAGCAATTATGCTCTATGTAATTTGAAATTTACCTTATCCCTGGGTAAGCACATTTTATTTATTTATTTATTTATTACTTATTTTAAAGAGAATAAAACAAAAGAGGACAGAGCAAAGCAGTTCAGAACAGAATCATGTAAGCAACACAGCATTTCATAACAAAACAACTGGATATTAACAGAAGCTACTATAATGTCTCTTTCTTTGAAATAGTTGAGCATAGCTTCACACACAATAATGTCAAACATAAAAAAATAGTATAAAACCATTCAAGAGAATGAAAGTATTACAGGGCATTCTGAGCCAAACAAGAGAAAATGAACAATGGCTACTATAATATCTCATTTTCCATAAAAAATTTCTTTATACTATCACACATATTAAAATCCAATAAGACACAACATGATAGAACCAATGGTAATAGAAGAACAAAAGCATGGCAGGACTTCACAGCAAGATGATCTTAAATCAGTAATGGCTGCCATAATGTCTTGTTTTCTTCAAAATAGCTGTTTATAACATCACACATAATAAAATCAAACAAAACAGAATAAAACCGTTCCAACCAATGAAAAAAAATATTATAAGGCTTCAAAACAATGTAATGGGGAATCATGATTACCAGAAAATCTTATGTATTCTTACCATTTCTTACACTAGGGAGACTATACCGTATTTACACATGTGAGTTTGGTTTATTTCACTTATAAGTATGTTCTCAAGTTGCCTCCATTTAGTCATAAATATCTCAATGTGATCATTCTTTATAGCTGAGTAGTACTCCATTTATAATATGGATGTTCATGATGGAAAATGGAATGAGTTATCTCAAGGAGCCTGATGGCCATAGGTGTGGCTGTATCTTTAGGTCTAAATGGAAAAGCCAGGATTGGCTGGCTGACTGAAGGCGAATAGCTTCCATGAAGATAGAACGCAGAGGTTCCACTAACTTGCAGGGCCATTTTCAGGCCCTGTCTCTAGATAGATCCAGGAAGCTTTGGTACATCTAAACCCAGTCTCAATAACTGTCTCTGGCTACCCTCTCCACTACAGGAAAGCACACTGGTGGATTCGATCTTTCTTGTAGAGGTGAATAGCCAAATAATTTTACCTTAACACTGACTTAGAAGGTAGTCCGGTGAAGAGAGGCATTGGAGTGAAAGAGGACAGGATGTAGATGGGGAAAGAAACAGATACAAATGAAAGATTGTTGCTGTGAACTCTCAAACGGGTCTCCTGCTTTTCATTCATCCATGTATAGAAGTGATACTTTTATCCCAGTGAGCCTTGATTTAGATGTCATGTGAAACTTCCCACATGGTCCTTATAAAACAAGCATCTGAAAACCCTGTCCGTTGGTTTTCACAGGTACCTGAAATTTGGCTGTGGTAATGAGGGAAACAAATAGTTGTAAATATTAGAAGAAATTACCCCTAATGTACACCTCTGGTCTAAGAGTGTAGAAATATGCTCATAAACAATCCACCCAGATTCTTTCTAACACAAAGGCAAATGACACATCTTATGCGTGAATTTTTAACTGGTTAATATGGAATTAAAGGGTACAGGTTAACTATACTCTTATCACATGTGAGATGGTCATGTAAGAAACGGTCCAAGCATATATCAAAAACTCATGCATTGATCATTCAGTCCTTTCACAAATCCAGTCTGCTGTTTACAACATAACAGGTAGCTTGACTGACTGCAACTTTCTTTCCTTAATTCTTCTGCCTATTCACATACAGAATAAAAATGATATATGAGGATATCTTCAAATATTTTCCATCTGGACTTGACAGCCTCCAGATAGCTGATCAAATAAATAGGTAAAAGCAGATATCAGGTAGATAGTACAGTTTTGGAGAAGCCTGATGTGCCTGGTTATTACACATCACATATAACAGTGTGTAAAATCTCCCACTGTTCAGAGATTCTTGTACTAAGCAGGTTAATTAAACCTTAATTTGAATCTCCCAGCTTATATGGGTCTGGCCTTAAAATTATCCCACCTAATTTTCTGCCTATGTATGCATTAGTGAAGGAAGGAGAGGTAAGGTAAGGCATTTTATATGCCTGAGTCATTAAATTGGCTTAATCTAATTAGTAGGTTGTGAAACAGTTGAAGAGGTTTGATGGACATGCCACCTTAGGAAAGCCAATATATTTAAAAATATTATTTTTCTTTGCAAAACACCATCTATAATGTTTTTGGTATGATAACAATTCATGGTAAAATTAAATTAGCTACACTTACCTAAGAATCTCACACAGATACATTTGTCTCAGGCGCCTACAAATCTGGTTGTGGCTATAGGACCTCAGCTATAGGATCTCCAACTTATGATCAACTTCAGTCTGGCTCTGGGACATTAAGCCAACTTTACGACTCAAAACGTCTGGATACGTGTGTGTTGCAAAATGCTTGGCAAAAGCCATTGTCCAGCCCATCACTGCCTGTACCCCCTCCCCTGATCCCCCTCTTACACGTAGCACACTATCACTCAGATGCTCCTGATGCTGGACTCTGTGAATGTTTACCATCCTCTTCACCTTGACAATTGTAAATACACATTAATCTGTTGTCACTGATGAGCCCTCTGGGAAATTCTCTGCCTCAGTTTAGGACTTTAAAAGTTGTGAGAAGTTTCCAAACTGAATCACACATTTTTCCTGTGTCCACTTCTAGCCATAGATCTGCAGTACTGATTCCACAGTAGGTAAGAGCAAAGATGGCTTCTTCACCCTAACCCCCTCTGTACAGTAGGTAAGAATCTACTCTTACATAAGTAGCATTAAATTCCTGCCACAGCCTTCGCCCTTGGTGCACCACAGAAATCTATAAGTAAACCAATGCATATGCTTTTGCTCCTGACTAGTAGAAGCTCCAGGAAGAAATAAAATAAAGATAAGAACATCCTATGAGTCTTGTAACAAGAAGTGTTTTGGTGGTTGAACTTGAGAAAAGGTGCACGTTATGAGTAGAACTCCATTTTCAACTCACCGCAGGAAGCTGTGTGAGAAAACAGTCTCGAAAGAGGCAATCAATAATTTGTATAGCAGACACAGTGTGCTGTTAAATGGTCCAGGTTTCAGACAGATTTGAAGAGGAGAGGAGGAGGAGCAACAACTAGTCAGAAGTAACCAGTGGAAGCAACTCATCTACAGGAGCAAAGAGTTTGAAGGCATGTACAGAATACTTGCAGCCTGCCTGGCCTCCCACAGGGGTAAATAACTGGGCATTTCTCATTTAAAACAAGATTTGCCAGCTTCCTCCAAGTACGCCGGGCAAAGCCCATCTCAGGGCTGCAAAGGATTCAGGATTGCGGATATGCAGATGCGTATGTGTGAACAGAGATAAGGACAGAGTATCTGATGAAATTATCCTGTGCCAACAGTGAGGACCCCTGGCCTTTATCAGGGCAAAACCGATGGATGAGCATTTTTCTTTGAAGGTCACAGTTACTTTGCTCAATGGGAGGCTGAGAAAGTCAGTACTTCACTGATTCTTGTCAGAAAGCAGAAAACTGGGGCAGTGTCATAGCTGAGTGTGGACTCTGAAGCCAGATGACCTGTTTCCAGACTTGCTGAGTTTTAGTTATGTTGCCTTGGTCAGTTCACCTAACTTCTCTGTATTTCTTAGTTCTCATAAATAAAACAGAGGTATTAATAGTTTTTACCCCACAGGATTAAACTAAAAGGATTCCCAAGTGCTTGCACAGGTAATACAATGCAAATTATTAGAAGACCTGCTGCAATTAACCAATCAGAGCACTAGTTCATGACTTCATGATGGTGCTGGCAGCATGGGTAGGGATCCTCCTTGGAGCTTATTCACAGGGTCACATTGCTGGAGGTACCAGGACTATCCTCTTGGAAGTCAGCTGTGGCTGGAGGCCCACCATGTGGAGAGTCAGAGGTAGCCAGTTACGTACTTTGGGAGCCACTGATGTGTTTTCAGAGAGTTCACGGCAATCTGGTCCTTTGTTCACACTGCTGGGTAGTAAATCTGTTTTCCTCTCCTGCTTGGCCTGAGTTGGCCTGTTTTCCACTATGCTCTGGCACCTATGGGATGGATTCCCTCTAGGGTGGACCCCTTTAGGGTGCTCTGCCTGGTGCTGGTTTTTCATCCTTACGGTGTCTATGTTTACACATACTCTGCAGAGCTGAGATTCACCCTGCAGGCCATGAGAGTTTAAAGTATTTCAAGTCAACACAGATCTTGGCATGGCTGTAAGTCAGGGCAGGGTGAGTTTTACTGAACCTGTCTGGGTATTTGGAAGAGGACAGTGAGTTGTTACCTTTCTGTTTTGTTTTGCTTTTTGACCCCTTATAAGGCCAATCTATGCTCTTTTCTAAACAATGTGCAGAACCAGCATCTCATCCTCCTCAGCACATTTAAAACCTTTTTGGAGAGGAGCTGACAGAACCTTAATATCTTAGTCACCTTCCTCATCATTGGGACTTAAAGGAAAAATTTATTTTGGCTCAGATTTTCAGTTCATAGTCAATTAGCTCCAAGAAAGTCTGGCAGAAGAAAAGTGCTATTGTCATGGTGTCCAGGGAGCAGAGAGAGAGAAAGGAAGAGCCTGGGAGGGAGATAAACCTTTCCAGAAAATTTCTCTAGTGGCCCACCACTTTGGTCCAGGCCCTATCTTGGATGAATCTACAAATGAGTACAGTGCATCCATGATCAAATCACCTCCCCAGAGCCCAGGCTCTGAATGCATGGTACTTAAGGGATATTCTCAATCTAAGCCATAACACTTGGTTAGGAAACTAAAGACTTGGACCAAAGTAGAGGTACAAATACCTCTTCATGAATCAGAACTTCTCCATGTAAAGCTCCCTCTCACTGTTCAGGCTTGGGAGTTTGGGGAAGGAGCTGTCTTGTATACTGTAGGGTGTTTAGCAGCATCCATGACCTCAACCCATTAGATGCCAGAAGCATTCCCCTAGTTGTGATTGCCAAGTAATGATGCATGTTTCTGTCTGTAGGGTGAGGCCGGATATATCTCCAAGTATTCGCCGAGACTTCATGAGACACTGAATGTTTCCAGTGAGGGAGGATCAGGAAGCAGATGGAGAATGCTCAGGCATAGTGTCCCTTCTCAGGGGTCAGGGGCTCAGAGCCCCTCTTGATCCTGTCCCATCTCTGTCCAGCTTCTGTGACCTCTGAACCTAGTGCTGCTTAGGAACTCAACAAGGGTGTCCACATCAAAGCTAGAGGTTGATGAGATTCCAGTCCTCCCAAGAGTTCCAGCTCATCCTCAAAGATCCAGGTGATCCTGGCCTTCCCCTCTTTGTGAACATGCCAAGTCTCTTTGTCTTTTGGCACCCTGGCTCTGGCACCAGATGTTGGAATAGAAACCCCATTTGAACGAACTCTCCACTATCTCCCATGGCGATATAGATATAGATATTTGTAAATCAGATAGATATAGATATAGATGTAGATAGATATAACCAGATTTTGACAGCCATGGTGTGGATGCCAGAACTTACATTAGAGTTTGATTACTAATGCGGCAGAGCTGAGAGCTAAGGTCACTGAGAGTGAATAATGTGATTCTTGAAAGACTGGGTTAACTGATGTAAGGATAGATTAGTTCTCAAGAAAGCAAGTTCTTAAAAAGTGGGTCAGTTTTCTAACAGTGGATCAGTGTCTCTCACTGGAATGTGCCCAGTTGCCCTACGGCTTTTCTACCATGCATGGAGCAGTACAGGGCTTTCTCACCAGAAGCAAGGAAGGAAACCTGCCCAGTCTCAGAACTTAACTCTCCAAAACCATTAGCCAAATACGCACCTTAGAAATTACTCCGCTTCAACTAATACAGGTAAAAATATATATCTCAGACATTCTGTTTAAACCAGAAAGGTCACCAATATGGCTTCTGAGTGGAATGAGAGTGTTTTTTTCAAGCTGGTCACCCCCTTCCAGGTTGAAGCACACTCTGCTATCTCTGTTTCAGCTGTAGCCCTTAAGTTAGACATAAAAGACTCACAATTTGTGTTGCTGCTTATGCAATAGCTTTCTGTCTATGTATCTGCCTATCTATCTATCTATCTATCTATCTATCTATCTATCTATCTATCTATTATCCTCTTTGTTGAGTTCCTAGCATCATATGGTACCATGGGATTGGGCTGCATGAAGCTAGTGAAGCAGGTACTGTTGTTTCCTGCTTAGAGATGGGTAGGTGGAGACAGAAGATAAAGGACTTTGCTCTGTTGTCTGACAGCACCTGACCAAGGATGGGAAGAGCTAGACTTAGTATCTCCTTTATGTACCTGTCTGACCTACTTTGTGCCCTTTTATTGTATTATATTTTATTTATTTTTTTATCATTTTGTCCTTGTGCTTTTTAAAAAAATATATGATACTAATGAGTGAAACAAAAATATAGAAAGAAAATGAAAATAAGGGTATGCATTTTATTTGAGAACATCAGAGGGAAGGGTTTTCTGGTATTGAAATAATTTGAGTGTTAGGACACAGTGAGAGGTTTGGTGGCTTAGCATCTCATAGTCTGCATTTTTCCAGGCAATAGAAAGTGCAATTATTTGCAAATATTAGGCAAGTGGCAGATTGTCATGTTTTGAGAGTCACTGTCCCAGTTAATTGAGACATCTAAAGACCACATAGGGAAAATCGAAGGGTGTCACCCAAGAAATCTGACTCCCTAGGCTGGCATATCAGGACCAGCCTGGGCTGGAATTGGGAGGGAGAAGCCAAATGCGTCCCATGTTCCCAGTGCTAGTTGATTAACAGAGCAGCATCAATCCAGTTCTCTGAGGACAGGTCTGCGGGGCTCACCCTCCTGGCTAGAAGGAAATGTGCCTGCCCTTACTGGTGACTGAGGTGGAGCTAGAGAAACGGCAGATGACCTATGGCCATTACCACATGAGAAGGTGCAACATTGCCAGTACTTGGTAAAGAACTACGGAGCCCTCAAGAAAACCCAAATACATTTCAATGGGCATGTTTTCAAATTAGATCATTAATGTAGCTAAATTAAATTTTTGTTTCTTATGATTAGAAACTTGATAGACATGATACCAGAGTTAGACTATTCCTGCTGCTTCTAAACTATTATTAATGGCTCCAAAGCATCCATGCTTGGAAGATTTATCTAGAGCCTTAATGTAAAGACATATTTAGTTTTTCTTTTCAAAAGCAAACACTGAGAACCTTAAGTAACTCATGTGTTTGTCATCTAGCTCTTTGGACTCCTTGTGCTCTGTGACCTAAATTATTCATAAGAAAATTGGTTATTGGAGAAAGTGTCAAGGGTCTCTAAAGTGGTTTTTAAGTCTAATATCAAAATCATGGGAATATAGGCAGGATAAAAGGTATGTTTTAAGTGGAGCTATGGATTTGTTCTCAGAGACCGAACTGTGAAGAACGGAAAAGCATGAACCAAGCTAATTCGCTTTGGGAGGAGGAGGGGTTCTCCGAGGACGGGTGGAGATGGCCAGGCTCACTCTGCCTGGCTTTATTAACTCATCCGTAATTAGCCCATAGCTTCGATACAATTTAGCTCATGCCATATGGGCTAATATCGTGCAGAACGGTACCCCCCGTGCAGGTGACAGTCTGTCACATTGAAGGCAGATTAGCATAAAACAAACAACAACACACCCTTAACGACAGTGGTGCCATTTGCCACACCAGAGTTATGGTTGTGTAAGCACTTCCATTAGAAACTCTTATTTTCAAAGATTTTTTAAATTAGTCATTTAAAAAATCACTCTGGGCTGAAATAAAAACCCAGCCAATCAGCTCTTCGCCAGCAAGGTTTATGTTCAATGACACTCGAAAAAAGCATGTGGCACTTCCCCAAGTTTTGGCTGCATACTCTCTTGCCTCGGAGTCACTGTGTCAAATACCAAATGCAACTGTATGTTGAATGATAGACAAATTGTCACTAGAGAAAGAGAAAAAGATGCTCTCTTTTTAGGAAGAAGGTCAGCTGGTCTTGCAGGTTTTATTACAATCCTTTGGATTTTGAGTTTGCACTGAAGGTTCTGAGGGTTGGATATGGTTTGTCCCCCATGGGTTTGTTGTTACAGCCTTGCTCCTTGATTTGGTGTTGAAGAATGATATGGGACATTTAAGAGGAGGGGCCTAGTGGGAATTTTCTAGAACAATCATGGGTGTATCCTTGGAAGGGATTGTGTGGCCCCAACATGTTTGGCTTCCTGTCTGGCAAGGTGTTCCTCATCTACCATGAGGCCAGGCTAGAGCCAAATGGATGCTGACACCCATGCTCCTGACCCTCCAGACCATGAGAGAAATAAACCTCTTTTCCTTACAAACCTACCCAGCTTTGGGTATTTTGTTACAGTAATGACAAACTGACTAATATGTTAATGTCATCTGGAGTAAGCAATGATCTGTCCCCACTGAAGATGGGCACTGTTTCCATTCATGGGGTTCCCCTGAGGACAGTGGCTTCTGGGTTCCATTTGAAAGGGGTGCTCACAGAGTGGGAAAAGAGCCCCACTCAAGTGTTTATGAGTTTTCTGAGTGACATGTCTCTGGGAATAAAATTTCAATGAGGGGCTTGGAAATACTTGTAGTTTTCAATGCTTCAGAGGCCAAAATTGCGGCATGCTTGAGATTCCCACTCATATACTAAAATAATGCTACACTTGGACTGGGCCTTGTTGGGCACAGCTTACCTCTAGTTCTCACTTTAGCCCTGACTTCCCCTCATTCCACTGCCATGACCATGTTAGGCCAAGGCCCTCCAACAGGTGAGGCCAAGCTATGGCCACTCTATTCTCTGGGTAGCCTCTGCTGTAACTTTTCCTTGGCTTTTTACCATCCTGTTTCCAATGCTGAAATTCTTTCCTTCTGATTTTGGTTCTTCTCAGAGTGACTTGGTGTCCATGCAACCACTCACTGCCAAGAACCTTGGAGCGGTGTTTGTAGTTGGTTCTGGCTGGTCTTTTGAGATGCAAGAAGCACAAGCAGAAATGTCCTGGCTGGCCTTAAGGGCACAGAAACAGATACAAAGGCCCAGGAGTCTTGCTCTAATCTGTTTCCATCCCTATATAAGCAATTGGAACTCTCACAGTTTTGAGCTTGGTTAATCTAAATAATTGTATCTTCTTTCCCCCTTTTTTGCAATATAGATAGGTTTTCTTAAATGGGTAACTACTTCTGCACCATGCAATTGACAAGAGGAGTTCCGTTTGTTGAGGGCCCTTGCCAAGAGGCTAGGACTATCACCTACAGAGGAAAATAAGGAATTTAGGGCATTTGAACTTTCCACTGGGCTCCTGTATAATATGTTCTATGGGTAAGGTGAGAGAGAGCATCAGAGGGATGTTCTGACATCTCTATTCAAGGGATTGGTCTTGGAGATGAATCCCAAATCTTGAAGAAGGAAATCAACAAATAGGATCAGGTAGTAGGTTAAGTTTGGGCCAATTTCTAAAGATATAAGTGGAAAATAAACAACAGCTTGGGCAGTGAGGTTGCCCACCATCCAGTGACTTTTAGTGCAAACATAGTGGTCCTAATGCTGATGCTGCACATGTGTCCTGTTTCTGATGGTCCCAGCTTTCCCAGAGAAGCACTTTGCCCATGTTGTGCTGGCAGAAGGTCTTTCTACAAGGGTAGGTCCCTCCTGGCTCTGCTTAGGGATGTAGATCTACTTACATTTAATAACGTTCAAGTTAAGACACAATACTGGATAAGAACAGAGCATTTCTTTATTAAAACTGCTTTATTAAATCTGTTTTTCACCAACATGTGCTGGTGCTATGTGTGTGCATATGTGTATGTGTGGCCTTTCCACGACTACAGGACACAGTCTGGCAAGTTATATGGACTCATCTTTTGAAAGGCAGCTCTGCTGTTTTGCATCACTGGACTGAAATGATTTGTGCTATCCAGACAGGAGCTAAATTTTCCTACCTCTCATTGGCCATTTATGTGACTCTATGGTTTTCAAATGGTGTGATGCGGGAGGGTGCCAAATGTCCTGCCATTTCATAACCAGCAGCAGACAGAGCTCTTTTCAAAATGCCACCACTTGGAGCATCTGTTGTTATTAAGTAAGATGATCAAATGTTGAATAGGACTTCAATTTTGTTTTTCCCGTCACTTATTGAGCAAGAATAATATGCAGTTTGTGGACAAAATAAACGGGTTGGGGCCATTGTGCCAATGGCTGCCTTTCTGTGTTCCCATTTATTACTGACTGTAAAATAAACTTTGGCCTTTTTAATAAATGTTATAAAAATGCTCTGTGAATAGGGAGAGTGTCAGCCATTAAATCCATTTAACATCATCATAATTAAAAATGCAGCACTTTCATGCATTCAGGACCAATGCCCATTAAAAGCCACACTGCTAAACTGAGGAGGTACACAGCTACCTGACAACCCTACACACACACACACCTCCTCCTCCTCCTCCTAGGTCTCTACAAATCTCTGGCTGGCTAGATAGCATCTCCAAAGGAATGCTTTTAGCTGCCTCACACTTCTTCAAGGAAAATGTGAGCAGTAACAAAACACAGGCCAAAGCAGCCACAGACAAGATGATTTCGTTTTAGGGGAAAAGTCACAGGAGACAGAGCTATGGCGGTGGGAGCCATCTGGGGAGTGTCGAGGCTGTGGAATGCTCTCTCCCTCTACTCCACATAAGGGCTGATGGCTGCCTTTGATATTGGAAAATAATACAGAGCAGAGGGCAGAGAGCAAGTGCACCCTGGCAGGGCCCGTCTCACCGAAGAGGTTGCTTAGACTCTGTTTCTACCTTTCATCTTCTATTTCCAGTTTCCTTCTTAACATCTTTCATGAAATTCTTTTCTCCTGTCTTGGGCTCCTGACATCCATGCCTAGGTGACATGTGCTTTAGAGACGTCCAAAAGATTAAAAGGGTGCCTGGGTTTCCTGCTGTTTGAACCCCCCCCCCCCACCAAATTTAAGGCTTAGATTGAATTCAAGCAGAAGTGTGAGGAGCTGTCCCAGGGATGCTTTTGTCTGGCATTTAGAATCTGTGTAGGCATCATCCAAAGCATCCACCTTTATGTGAAATGAAAGAAATCTGCACCTATCAATTGCAAGCTCTATGTTCAAGGAATTTCCTCACCCAAGTGCTTTCTCTAAGGTTTTGCTCACAAAGAGGGAGAGACACCTTGCTGCAGAGACTCAGTTCCCTTTAACTGCACAAGGTATGTCTTTGGGTGTCTACAGAAATGACCAAGGCACCAAGCGCTACTCTGTTGATAAGTTCTTCTACCTGAGAGGTGACGGTTCTTCCTTAAGGTTTCTCTTAGCTAAAAAGAGAGCCAAGTTCTGAAGCAGGAGAGTCCTGGATCTTGTGGCTCCTGTTCCCTGCTAGTTCCCACATCACACTTGAGGATCACTGCCACACAATGAGGACCCAGCTCAGCTGGAGTCAGTTCAGATGGCCGACAAAATCTGTGTGTGCTGCCTTTACTAAGAAAGTCACATCGGAGAGGGCATAAAAAAATACTCTGTACAGCAACACCTTTAAATTGTAATGAAAAGATAAGTTGAGCAGGCAACACGTTTTTCTCCCCACTGCCTCAGGGTGGATCACCTAATTTCCCCCTAGTCACCCTAATTCTATGCCTGCAAACCATGGTTGAGTTGACCACAGTGGACTCCAATGTCCCTGGGAGTTATTTTCTCTGTAAACCGTTTTTAAACAGACTATCAAAGTCTTTAGGATGTCCTTCAAAGACATCACCACTGCTCAACTATAGAGAATAATTATGCCTCACTCTTTGGTAGACAATGTAGAGGGGACACGTCACTGCTGTCACATCCCCGAGGGGGTGACCCTCATCATAGAAAGGACTTCCATCTTGTGACACACATGATGGACCCACTCTAGCCCTAACCTTCATCTCATGATGTGTGTCCACATCTGAACATCATTACTATACACTGACCCTTACAGTCTGCAAAATCCCCCAATTTTATATACGTGGGTTTCACCCTCTATAACACCTGCATCACTCCCTGAGCCTTGGTTCTTCACTTGTTTGTTGTTCTTCCTGGAGGTCCCTGCCTCTTAGGTCTGCCTGGAGTGTTTTTTCTACACATGTCCCGGCATCCTTTTCTCTGTTGTCATACTGCCTAAAACCTTGAAATGTAACTTCCCCCCAAGTCTTGGTTTTCATTTATTTTCTTTGGGTTGGTTGGTCCATCTGCTTTTCTTCCCTGACTCCAGCTCTCATGTATCCTTGTCTCCCCTCTTCATGTGACATCCTGTTCTCCATGCCAGATCACCCGCAAACTCAGAGTGAGGTTTGCATGCTGGTCTGAGATAGTTTCCTCCCAGGTATACAGGCCCAAAGTAGGAGTTGTCCTGAATCCCTCAGCATAGCCAGTGTATTTCCTGTTTTTATCTGAAGTTTAAAATGTAGATGGTTGCAATTTGGCCTCCTGCTTGAGGGACCAGGAGTTTATGAGAAGTCTGACTTGAAGCAGCCCAGAGGTAACTGCCTGGGGCCCCCTGGGCTCCGGGAAGAAAGTGAAGACAGGCATTTGTTGTTCAATGTTGACAATGCTTTGCACAGCTCCCACCTCTTGCTACTCCTTAGAATACCAAGTAAGGTCTGGAGCTGCAAAGGACACTTCTTGGGGGCTAGAGAAGCTGAAGGAAAGCAAGGAGGGAGAGGATATGAAAAGTAGCTATTTTTAATGCCTCCATAGAAGCCTTTCATTATGTACAATGAGCAGAAAGAAAGAGAGACAGACAAACAGACAGACAGACAGACAGACAGATACCAAGCTCTGACCCCAGTAGCTCCTCTTCAAGTAGACTCACCATCTTTATCCATTGGGACTTTTGGTCAAAGCTAAGGCACAATCTTTGCCCTGTGGCAATAGAAGCACCTTCCTGCTTAGCTGTAGCAAGGCCCAGCCCAGATGGATATGGTTCCCTTGTGCTTGGAGAAACCAGAGTTTTTCCTTGAACAAGCATTTATCCCAGAGCCCATGAAGCCAGAGCACATATGAGTGTGTCTCCAGACACCAATCTTAGGATTCTGGAACTTTTGGTGTTGCGTATTCCAAGTGTGTGTGTGTGTGTGTGTGTGTGTGTAGGGGTGTCACCGAAAGATGATTCTGTCTCTCATTCTTGTCCCTAATATGTCGCTGACCCCTTTGGGGGTCAAATCCTAGTTCTTTCCTTCAGCCATTTAACAAATACTGATTGAATACCTAATATGTCCCTAGTAGTACTTTCTATGGGATGTTGGATGATTTCCTTTGCTTCCTTGTAACACAAAGACAATGATAAATTGTATTTCTCTCCATCAGTTAAAAGCTGAACAAGGTGAGAAAATAAAAATGGTGATGACTCTAAAGCATAGGACGTGATACTTGGATAAAGAGAAAAAAGGGTAAAATGTCATAGATATGATTTTGAAGGTGAAGGCAATGTGGGAGCCAAGCTGGGGCTGGACAGTCCTGAGACATCACAGAATGATAATGGTGCTCAAATCTTGGCCAAAGTATTACCCTTATCTTTAACAAAACTCAAATCTATTTCAAGATATGTAGCAATTCATGAGCTTCTTAAGGGTGTCTCCTAGGATCCAGACCTCTAAGCATTCCTCTCTTGGTTCAAGAATGGACCAATGGTCAGTGGGGATCTCTGACCCCTTGAATCCTGCTTGGGAGGATATGATTAAATATAGAAAGGAAACTGGTTAGTTGAGAAGGGCACTGAGAAGACTCAACACATGATTAAAGTGATCATTTTTGCTCTCTTAATGAGTATGGTTAGCCCTATTATCTTTACTATTTCCTGTGTTCAGCCTGGTTAAATGTGTCAAATACCTTGTTTTAGAAGGTGGAAAAGATTGGTCCAAGTTGGATAGTCAGAGAGTCTCTGGGATAAATCCCAACCTGAGGTTCCCCATTGACTGCTGTACCACACTGCCTCAGAATCCAACTGGTCAACAGGTATTGTCACCTGCAAGCATTAGCATGACTTGGGTTTGTCAATTTCAGACAATTCCTGTCACAACATGGAGTCAGAGTTTTATAAATACATACTTGCAATGGATGAAAGGATGCATTATCCTTGAAGTCCAGCTATGGGTTTGTGGACCCCCCTCCCCTTTTCAAAGCATTCTATAACAGAGAAACAAATAACAGGTCACCTCTATGCCTTTGGCAACTGGAAATCTTCCAAGCTGGGTTAAAAATAAATGATGGATGAGAACGTGTTCTTCTGTTACTTCCGGTGAGAGAGGTGGATTGAGTCAAAATGCTCCATTCTCTTTGAAAGAGAAAGACATACTAAGTAGGCAGGGTGGCAGCTGGCAGATAGGAAAATTTTGCACATTTCTATTGTATTCCTCTCCGTCATAATAAGGCCAACATGGGTGGTAGTTTGCATGCTTTCCGGGACCCTCTTCCACCTGTAATCGAATGAGTCAGGCCCTCTTCCCTCTGAAATGTCACTCTTTCCTGTGGCTAAAGGGCACAGCTATCTGCAGGAGCTCTTGTAGTCCTTTCTCTTTTTGACCACCTTGGTCCTCAGAAGCCTAGTGGCAGAACCAAAAAGCCAGTCACTTGCAATGTCCCAGTGTTTGAAAGCATAGAAAAATGCAACAGGAAGATGAAGGTAAGGCGGCCACTCTGCCTCACTGCAGACTGAAAAAAGGGACATTCCTGACAACTAAGGGTGGGAAATTCTCCCGGCAACTCACTTTTAACAAACTACTTCCAAAGCTGCTTTAAATCATTACCTGCTTCAATATCCCAACTGCCCATGTATTTTTCATCCATTCCCATCCCTACAGGCTATCTACCCCAAATCAGTAAATCCAATTTGTCATCACTCAGATATGTTTTCAGGCTCCAAACAACCATTTTTTATATAAACCAAATGGGATTAACTTCCATCAGTTGTTTAACTGCAATCAGTACATGTTCATAAACAATGTAAATATATTTACTATATTCCTTACAAGTCAAGTGCCCACAACAAGCCAGGCAATCGGCATAAGAGAGAGCCCTTCTTGATGTTTTATGGGACTATTAATGAGTATGGATTGCTATGTCTCTTTAATTTTGTCTTGCCTTGAGGGAGCCTTATTTTCCTAGGGATTTAGGTTAGCTCCCACATGGTAAAAATCAGGATCAGTCTTCTTTTAGACTTAAAAAATCACTTGCACATCCATTCTTGCCATTTCTCCTTTAGGCTCTCATTTCCCACTACTTCACTAAAAATAACTGCTGGTGGTTTGTGGAATTTGTTTGCTAATTCCCTCACTCCCAAAAGGTACTTGCTGGTGACATGCAATAAACTTGACCAGCTCAGATTTCCTAAGTTATCTTGAGTTGTCACCTGATGTTTCTGGGTGGATATAACCATTTCTGAACTCCTTAAATGCAGCATGTGCGTGCATGAAGCAAAAACAAGTGCAGTGTTTTACGATGTTAAAATAACTCTATTTTACCTCTCCCATTTATTATTTGGGCCTTTAATTGTTCGTATTTACAGAGCTCCCCATTTATCAGACTTTTTTCTAGGTACTAAGCAAGACAGACACTTGCAGCCTTCAAGGCGCTGACAAGGTTAACAACTTTAAGGCACAGGTTTGCAGAAGGTGGAAAACGTGAGTAAGGGCTAAGTCCTTGCCAGCTTTCTCATTTAGACTGCATTTGTCTTGGGGTGTTACTTAGCCTTGGCAAAGAGCGATGGCTCCTGGGTCCCCCATCCTAACTTTTCAGTCTCTTGCATCTTTCACCTGCCTGTCCCTCTCTGCTTTTCTATTCCTATGATCCCAACCTCATGTCCCTACTGCACAGCGCTATCGATTCTTTTTTTTTTGTTTGTTTTGGTACCAGGGATCAAACTCACAACCACACGCTTGCAAGGCAGGTGACTTATGCTGCTGAGCTAAATCTCCAGCGATTCTTTCCTCTTTTGATCTCTGGTCTCCAGGTACCACTGAGGTCCCTCATGTCATTGGTCTTTGCTAGAGTAGCTGCTTGGACTTTAGTCTCTCTTTTGTCCAGCAAGCAGAAGGAATTCCCAGGATCTGAACGTGCTCCTCACCCCCTGTCCTGCTTCCTGCTGTCATGAGAAGATTATACGCACTTCAGTAAGGACTGAAATCTTTGGAAAAAAACCCTGGGAAATAATTGGTTCTAGAAATAGCTACGTAAGTCAAAAATTTAAGCAGTTTTTGTTAAGACATCTTACATATTATTTTGTTAAGGATTTTCACTTTGATAAATACGATCATGGCTCAGTTGGTAAATTTTCATAGACTTAAGTGTGAAAATTACAGGATCACTTACCTTCATGCAAAGAAAAGTACATTTTTCTTGGGATCCAATCAACATTTTACATTTATTATTATTTAAGATGTGTTGCTAGATTTTTGTTGACACTCTATAACCAGATTGAAAAGTATGTTTCAGGGTGGAATTCATTCCATCTGACCTGCCTTTCTGGGCCACTCTGTGACAATTCCCACTTTTCTCTGTGTTTCAGCAGCCTGGCTGCTGCCTCCCCACAATCCTTCACTGCCCCCCCCCACCTCCCCATCTTTATGCCCCATGAATCCTGGGCATCTTGCCATCCCATTACAGCCTCCTTCCGCTCTCCCCTTTCCAGCTCCACATCCCCCCCTTCTTCTGACCTCTCAGGCAGTTCTTGGCGCCCCTCCAGGACCCCCTACCTTTGGCTGTTAGAGTTTCTGTGCACAGCAGCTGTGACCGCTTCTCAGCTGGGCCCTGACACTGGGCTGCATGGAAATCTCATAGGCTCCAGCTTGCAATGCATGAGGGAAGCCCTCACACGCAGGCGGAGCAAGCCAGCCAGCCAAGCAGGGCTCCAGGGCCCTCTCTGCAGCCCCCAGGAAGCTGTCCTTAAACAGGACACCCTTGAAAGTTGCCTCAGTGCCACCTCATCAAACCCCAACCTTTTCCAAGACCAAGGTCCCTCACAAGTTAAGCTGAAGGTTAAGTGTGTCTCAGGTTGTCCTTTTCTTCTCTGATTAACTTTTGCTAGGTTATAACCTTTAAGTGAAAGGCATGGCACAGACTCACCATTCTAGAATGGACACTGTTCAGGTATGGTTTTTAGATCACCTTTAAACTCTTCTTAAGGGAGGGAAGAAAAAAGCAAATGAAAAATAAACTTTTCCCCATCGTTCCAGTTTCACTTTAAAATGAGAGAACCTAAAACAAGCAACTGTCTTCTGATATAATAACCAACCTACCCAGGCAATGCCATGTGGAGAATTAGGTGAGTGAGCTCAAAACGTTTTGCAGAGAAACTGGGCAGAAACGGACCCAAGGTCATTTTAGAACCCTGTGAGTTCTGTGAAGCAGCTGATGAATTAGAGATCAACCACATCAGCTGCCCTGAAATTAAATCCTCTGGCTGTGTACCCACCCCTCCCCCACGGGACAAGCATATTCTTAGGGGGGTTCAAACTTTTCTTCTGGCCTGAACTCTGTAATTCTTCTCCTTTTTTTTTTTAATACAGAAAAGCGGGGGGGGGGGTAGGGGTGGGAGTGAGGACTGAGCAATATGATCTTCCCAGAGATAGGAAGCCTGGATACAAGCGCCCTTTGTTTCCATCCCTGAAGCCCCAGGACTTATGTCAAAGCCAGAAGGCCGTGCTGGAAAAGGAGCAGGCATTATTCTGCCTCATTTACATTGCAGCCTGTCTGCCTCCTGACCTGTGTGGAGGAATGCACCATTATGGTAAAAACGCACAGGCAGAGAAACAGAAATAATAGATCATATTAGAGAACAGATACAGTATGCAATACCCGACGGATTCCTTAATTGAATGTTTATGATTTTAGGCTTTTTTTTTTCTGATACGTTCTAAGCCTCTGCTCATTGTTTCCTATAATTTGAGTCACTGCCTCTGCTGTGTTTCTCTTTCTTCCCAATTTAGTGTAGGTCAACTGCACATCCAAAAACTACTGACTTCTACTAAGTGCAGGAAATGAGCCTCAGATGCCCAGACGACAATATGAAGCCAGGTGTCAACAATGGAGAGCTGTTTTGTGGACCTCGGTGGCTTCTGGAAGGACCCTCAGTGATCGAGTTGATGAAGAGATTTCCTGGGAACTTCTAACTAGATAACTGCTGACCTAGAACTACCAAGTGCTCAGACCAGGGATGTTTACTTTTCAACTTCAATTTATATCATACAGCGTTCGGCCAGGAATATTTTAGATAAAAATTTCAGGATTTCCCCCCATATTTTACTTGTTTTTACTGTAAAATTATCCTGTTATTTTAAACATTATGTCAGCTACATTATATAAAATTATCTTGTTTTATGGCCTCATAGATACTTTCTTCCCACTGGAGACCATAATATCCAATTTTGTATGCAAAGATACAGGAAAACAGAAATGCAAATAACATAAAACCTCAGAAAGAATAAATGTCTTGCCATACCTGGTACCTGACCCCAGATATGCACATGGTTGAAGGTAAAAATTAAAGTGAATTGTTTTGGAAGTTAGCTAAGGGCCTGCTCATCAGCCCAGTTTGGGACATCAAGTTCCCCAGAACTGATACCAATGCCACCCAAATGAATGGGAGAGGATGGTCACACTGGGAGACTGTACAAACAATCCTTCTGTTCTATACTAGCTTATTTAAATATGACCTAGTAGACATGCAGAGTATCTGGGCTGGTATAAATGCTGAATCAAATTAAAACTGAGCAACAAAATGACAGGGTGGGCGAATACGACAGACCAGGCCACTCCACTCCTCCGCTTCATGCCCCAAGGGAAGGATTGGGTCTTGAACTCCTTGTGAAATCTTCAAACACATAATAAGAATTAATCACCATTCCTTCTCTATTTTAACAGCTGCCGGCTCCCCCCTAGCCCTCTGCAGCTGTGGACTTCTCTCCCTTTGCTGACATCATAATCCCATTACAGCTGGAAACTTGCACACATAAAATGCAGATTTAAGCTTATTTTGAAATAACTTATACTTGTTAATTGCCCCAGTCTATATCACAAGCATAATATCGCAGCTCTCATCTGGCAACCGGAGTCCTCTGTGCCAGGGACAGGAGCTTCCTTCTCTTTATCTGGGTTCACACGGACCCAAATGCACAGCCGGACCTGACAGCTTTCGAGTCACTGACACACTTGTGGACTGAATTTGTCTAGAAGTGGCATCTGTCCATCTGCTCCTTTCTCATCTTTCTCTCCAGATGGACCCTGCTGGTGGCTGAGAAAACGCCTTGGAATCAGGTGAGCTGCAAAGGTGCTGCCTCGCTGTGGTGTCTGCTCTGGACCTGCTCACTTCTGTTCCTGAGAGGAAATCGGAGGTTCTGTTTTCTTGACTTGCAAGTCAAGTGGGAGAAATTGATTTCCTGGTTTGGTTTGTGCACTCTTTCAACAAGACATTTATTTGACTGATTCCACTCTATCCTTTGTATTTGTGCCTCGTTTTTACACAAGTGTGTGCATAGCCTGAAGCTTGACCAAGGATTTGTTTAGACTGGATTGGTGCAGGTTCTCAATCAAATGAAAAAATGATTGTTTAAAGAATCTGCATGCATAGCTGTGTCCACTGATAAACATTGTAAAAGGGCAAAAGCATATTTTGTTCCAGTTGTGAGATATGGGTGAGTTCACTTGTTGTGATTAAATTAATAACAGATATTTATTTTGCTTTCTAGAAAATTGTATGGTAACATGCTTAGAGGAACACTTCTCCAAGCATTTAAAAATCTACCATGTTAAACAATAAGCATGTCTGGGACACTCTGAAAAAGCTCTAAAAAATAAAAAAAGTAAAACTAAAAAACCAGACCAGCTGATAGTTTAAAGCACAAAGAAGAACCATTTTTATATTTTGAAAACGTTCAGAATGAATTGGTTTTTAGGTTAAAAGGTTCTTTTCTTCGGCAAGTGTTTAATCCTGTGGTTTTTGCAGCCCCCTCTGCTGTTCATTGGTGGAAGTGTCTGGTTAGGGATTATGAAAGAGCTCCTGCATTTTTTCCCTTACTTGCCGCAGCATTTTGAATTTTTAGCTGTGAAGAGTCAGACCGAGAGACATGAGTCACTAAGTTTCTTCATATTTAAACTACAGTCAAATATAACGTGAGAAGCACTGTTAAGAAGATAGACCTTGGGAGTCACCCAAGCCTGCCAACTGGGCAAGAATTTGAGCCTTTGCAATTTCAGGCTATGGATTTTGAAGCAGATATAATTCTTCTACTTTGCACTTGAACAGGAGAATGAATTCCTGAGCCCATGGAAGGTGTCCCTGTTAGGTTAATTGCAGAGATCATTTGAGTAGAAATCAATGCTTGGCTCCCTCATGCAAAAACTGGGCTTTGACAAGCCTGCCTTGGTGGTCCTCAGGACAAGAAATTAGACCCTCTCTTTGGTGTTTAGACCCCTCCCCAGAGTGAAGGCTCTCTAGAGGAGAGACCCTCAAGGCCTCTTGGATCCCTATCTTTTGGCACCATTCAGGGCCACCTGCTGTTGTCGCCCAGGAGTTTTTCCAGCAGTATGATGAATTGCCAGGCCCATCATGCCTCTGATCAAAGAATACGGCACCCCAGTTTGGCCAACAACTGAGTAAGGACTATTCAGCCAGAATTGCCAAGTGTCGCTTCCTCTGGCATTATTTAAATGGACTTGGGTTTAGATCGACATCCCTTGGACAGCCTCTCCTTGGCGGTCCTGTTTGCAGCCTCTCTCATTCTGTTCTCAGGATAGAGTGCACTCCACCAAGCACATGACATTTACTGCACATGATAGACCTTGATGATTCTGTGTGCTTTCTGCAGAGCTGTGACTCTGTTTATAAAACCAACTGGTAGCACAAAAGCAACTCCTGAGCTGGAAGGCAGTCAAGGAATCCTACACTATAAGCATTAAAATTTGGTCTCCCTGATGAAGGGGACACCCAGTGCTCGGTTCTCTGTTTCTCTCTGTGGTGAACACTGTGATCATAAGTCCTGATTCCAGTACAGAGAAACCTTAGCTTGAACTCTGCCTCCCCTGAGTCCTGTGTCTTAAGTGGAATTCTTTAAGTCATAACCTTCACGCTCATATTGGAAATGTCCTTTGGATATAATGTCTAGGACAGGGATCAGCACTAAGAATGCTCACTGCAGAAATAGAGCACTGGGAGGAAATTTTTATTTTATATGAACTGATTGGTAAAGAAAGATGATATGCTTGGTCTTCTCACACACATAAAATGCTTTTTAGTCTCCTAATAAATATTAAGGCTTCCTAGACATGTCCTAAATGAACAAACTAACATTTACCCATCCCCGTGCTGTTCAGATACTTTGAGAGTCTAATAAGGAATTGCTTTATTTGCAACTAAAGGTCATCTTGCATACTCATACTAATTTTCCTGTTGCAGAATGGGTCTGTCCCCATATTTGGGGCCACAGGGAGCTTCCCCCTAACCTTGATGCTTGGATAGGGAGCAGGCAGGTGCAAGTGGCCAAGAGGCTGCTGGATGCAGCCGAGAACAACTTGGCACAAAGAACCTAGGAGGCCGCGCTGCATCTTTTTGTATGCATCTACAGTTTTTGTGATTTTTCAGAAAAAATTTTAGGGTCATTGGATCCTTAGAATTCATGCATATGTCCCATTTGCAGTGGTTTGTATTTTACTCATGTCCAATGGATTTCCCAAGTCTCTCTGGGTACTGTGTTCCTAACCTTGCAGCTTGTTCTTTCATCCAGTCGGTAAACAAGCAGTCCCTCTGGCTCCCCACACAAACGCCAGTGCATGGATTGGCCATTAAGAAAGCCTGCAAGGGAATCTGCTGCCTGTCTTTCTGGGAAGGTGGCACATCCCCAATATGATGTCCTTTGCTCTGCTGCTCAGGCTTGGGACCGGCGTGTCCCTGAGAACCACGTCTTTTGATTTTACTGGGATGTGCTATGGCTGCATAATTCTGTGTTCAATGACTTGGCTTGAAGTCTCCATAAATGTCTCTGATTTCATTTCACACTTAAGCAAACCAGATTCCTTGGTGGATCCACAGAATGAAGAAGGTACACTTTGGGACCGTCACACGCTGGTAACTGGCGTGACCTCTGAAGTGAGGCCAAACTGGAGGTGCGCACACACTGGCTCCCTGGAGCTGCTGTCTTAATGGGTCTGGGAGCAGGGGCCTCCACAGCCCACTGGTCAGTCACAGGGGAAATGGATACCTCAGCCTCCCTCTGTAACACGTGGAGCATCCAGTCCTGCCAGGGACCCTGGTTGACCACAGTTTGACAGTAAAACTACCAAAAACCGGTTGTCTGGCCACCAGGATCAACCAGGCAGATCCTGGTCCTTGTTGTATAAGGATGAAGAGAAAAGGAAGAGAGAAGGAAACAATGAAGGACAAACACATTCAGGACATTCACTGGAACTAAGTTAATAAAGTTATTATATTTGTGTGGGTGTATCTTTTTCAGTGACAGTTGTCATTTCTTGGATTGTAATCCCGCCTTACTGAAATTTAAAGTCAATCACAGAATCACTTCCACTAGTTGCTCCTCCATGTTTTTTGTTTGTGTGTGTATCTGTGTGGTAGTGTCCACACATGCTTGATGATATGATGGGAGTGACTGTCCCTTAAAACGTGGGATTCAAAGGTCTCTATGCCTAGAGACCTATAGAGTCAGAACCCTCAGTGGCCTTCTCCAAGGGTGAGGCTTCTGAGCACCACGGCCCCAGCCATAACCTCAGGGAGGATGTACAGCCATGGAGCCAGCGCCCTTGGCTCTGGGGACTTCTGACTTATGTCAATATGGCACCTGCCAAGAATCTTTTAGATGGAGCATAGCCTCAGGTAAGTCCTTGCCACTTTGAGGCTCAGTTTCTTCACTTGCAAATAATATAAAAATGCTTGATAAAGAAAATCTATCTGACCATTATCCTATCTTGAAAATGTGTTCTTCGTTGTTACCTTGGGTTATTCACAGGTAATTTTCACTTAATTATTTGATTTTATTTTTGTAAAAAGTGCAATTAAAGAGTCTTTTAACTATGTGATACCCCCATTAATCTCCTAAGATGTTCAGGTTCCTCGCGATTATATAAAATGTATAGATTAAAACTGCTACCTGACGTAACAACATGTAAATAAATACATGAGTTCATTTCAACATAATTCCATATGAAACAATAAATGTAATTAAAATTTTCTCTATTTTGATGTATCTCTCCAATAAAAGCAGAATGAATCATCAGCAAGAACATATTCTTTAACATAGCAATAAAAAATCTTACAGTTAAAAAATTTTAACATAGTAATAAAAAATTGCACAGTTAGAGAAGTCTGTGGTATAGTTCACATTTTGGGTAAACTGACCATCAATCACTAGATATTTAGGAAGCAGCAACAGAGGTGAAAACCTCACCATCCATTAAATGGTGTAGGAACCAAATACTTCTGGTATACAAGGGCTTCAAAGCAGTGTTCCCATCCCATCACCTTTGAAATGCTTGGTTTTTACAGCTTTATTTTGATAGTGACTATTTAGGTGCCTTGTGAAATAGGCTAAAAGCTGAATAATGCACTTCCCATTTTATGCCAGAAAACAGCCAGGACAGTAACACCCTAAGGCACTGACTGAATCGCAGATGATGCTGAGGCTTCTCCTGTGGCACTGTTTCTTCCCTGCAGCCCTCATTCTGTGAATGGCCACTGGACAGCGTTTTAGGAGCTGGAAATGCCACCGTGAGCAGGCAAAACCCATCCTACTTTCATGGAGCTATTAGTTGTTCACCAGAATTTCAACAAAGCAGGAAAATTAATATTCCTTATCCAATCTCCTTCTTTTCCTCCTAATAGAAAAATGATTGGATAGATGAAATGATTGATAACAGGTACAATCCTGTTAAGTACAGAAAACAAATCCCATTATCAAGCAATCAAATATTTTCCTAGCATAGCTTCTACATCTTGTTTCTAAGAATTTCAATTCGTATTGAAAACTAGTGTAAACACCAGTGCAAGGGAAGAAATATGTAAATAAGCAGAATCCCATGGAAATTTGGAGAAACTCAGGCTATGCGAGCCTTGTTAGCAACTGGGAACAGAACTTAAAATCACTACACTAAATTCCACAGATCTGGACTCGTGCCTAACCTCATGTTTTATACTCTAGTAGGCTCTTGACCAAAGAAAAACACAAGTGCTATCAGTGTTCAGCAAAGCCTTTTATTTATTCAACATAAATAAGAGGCCATAGATCTCTTGCCACCTTTGTTCTTGATAAAATTAAAAAAGGAACTCCCAACACTCCATTAGCTGTGAGGGCAGATGGGCTGAGGATCAGGAGTGTTTGGTAGCTGGCCTTATCCAGTTGGTCCTTCATGAGCCATGTCTGGCCATGGCCACCCAGAAATGCCCATTAAACACATGCCATACAAGACTCCAGCCTCCTATGGGCTTCCAAAAATTCTTCCAGAAAAGCTATGGTGCCTGACTGCAGTCCATGCTCCTTGGGAGGTGATACACTTAAGAATTCCTTGGGTTTTGTCATACACTACATGTCACGTCACTCTCTGTGTTTACTCTTTTGAAAAGGACCATCGTCTGGGACTCAGCTACTCAGTTCTCGGAGAGGAAGTCCTTGAGTCAACATCACCAACTTGGCATGCTGGTGTGTTAGGAAATCTGTTTCACGTTGGTATTGGTGATTTGACACAGGCAGTCAGTCAACACCACTGTTATCCTCTACAGACTGAATGTTAGAGGATAATCAGGTGACAATTGACTGGAGTCTCCTATACAGTAGGACTTTTAATGTTTTGGGGTTGCCCAAATAAACATTTCAGTTCTTCTTTTGCTTTTTCCCAAACTGGTTTGTGTATGGATTCCTTCCACCAAGTCTCTCCAGAGGATGAGTGACCAGAGTTCCTTGCAGGAGTCATTATCTCCCTAGATGGAATACTTCTTGAGTTAACAAATACAGACATGCATTCTACATCTATAAATCTATGTATCTCTATCTATTTGGGAAGATATATCCCCCATATAAAGCTAGATCTCTATACATACGAGCATGTGGGTGAACAGGCACATTAGCACACTTGCACACAAACACACACACGCCCCACACACACTCAAAAGGACCCATCTAAATGGATTTACTTTCTTTTTAATATTTTTGAAGGCTGCTTTATGATCCTGTTGACCTGCTATTAGTGGAAGCTTAGCTTTCAGCAAAGGTAATTAAATTATAAAATCACTGCTGCAATCATCAAACTACTCATAAAATAAGAAATGGAAAAAAAAACCTGAAATAAAAATCTTGCAGGCTTCTCTTGTAATATTGCTCCCTGATGTTAATTACATTTAAATGGGTGAGTACTATTTTGGTATCATTCATACGCCTCCAAAAGTACTTTCCAGTTTATCATACCTGTCAACCTCAGTGCATCACAGGCTAATACTTTATTAAGAAAAAAATCATTAGGGAGCCGCTGATCCCATTTAAGTACATTGGGCAGAATGTAAGACTAATTAAAAAGCATATTTTTACATTATTAATTTCTGAGTTTCACACTTAATGAATGTGAAATGACAGGGCTACTATTTTTACATTCTGGCACTCTGGGCTTTCCAGTCGGGGGAATTAAATTCTGGGGATTTTTGCAAAGATGTTGCTTGGGAGATTTGTTTTCAAGGAAACCTAAGTTTTTTTAGCTGTGCCTTTTCCTAGGAAATTATACTAAAGCACATAACAGCCACTTAAAAAGAGTAGTTAAATAGATGTTATTTTTTTCATCATACAGCTATAAAAGTATTTTAGATGAGGTATAAAATATGGTTTTTAAATGATATTATGATTTGCAAACACTAAAAAATAATTGCAGTGCAGTTGAGAGAGAGAAAACATCTAATCTTTATTGTGTAAGACAATGTGATAAAATATTTTACAGCCAAAAGCTCATTTTGCATCTGGAAAATTGTGTAAACTGATGGGGAAAATCTCATTAAAACTAAAGGTTATTTTTTAATATTCTCAGAACAAAGCAACACATTACAGCTAGATTTTTCTTTTTTAATATTTATTAAATCAGGCAGCCACGCAAAGGCCCAACATTCGATATAAATAAAGGCATAAAATGACAAGACCGTGCAGATGGACAAAGATGAATTATGTCAGGATGCAAAAGATCTATGTTAAGAAGAAGCGTGGGTGTTCTGGGGTCTCGTTAACTATATTCGGTTGCAGGGATATATTATTAAGTATTAGGTGTTACATTACTTAAAACTCCGCCAGTGAACACTGGCTTCCCTTCCTGAGTCTGCACACCCAAGCCCATTTTTATAGGGCTACGCAAGGAGGAGGAGAAGGAAAAAAATTCCTTTCTTTTTCCCTTTCTTTTTCAAATGTGCTTACAATTACCTCTCTGTATTTTTATTGTCTTTTTATAAACCACAAAACTCACACTGGAGGCAAAGCTTAACTGCCGAGGCTTTCCTCATGTAAATATTAGGAAATTACATTTGTACAAACTGTGGGGCTTTGCAAATGGGGGCTGGAGAGCCTCCAACACAAATTAATCAGGATAAAGTTGCTCTATGTTGAACATGACCATAGTTTATTTTCTTAAAGTATTAATTTGTCAACAGCTTTCCTGCCTCGGCGTGGCTCATTTGGCGGGCAGAGGGAAGACACAGATGTGGCTGGCGTGAGTTGCGTTTTCACCTTGTGGCTTTAGGAACCAATTGTAGTTAATCAAAACAAAAGTGTGCTTAATTTTTCAGTACGAATGTTTCATATAAACCTTTAATATCACATGACAGAAATGTGACTATACACGTAGGTGTTGCAGAAAGGCTTGTTTTCAGGGAAAAAGAAGAAACCAATTGAGTCTGATGCTGAATAATTGATGTCACGTTATGTTTTTTAAGGGTTTCCAAAAGAAATGCTTTTCAAACTCTGAGTGTCTAAATTTCTGTTTCTTTCAAAGCCCACTCCATGGGTCCCCAAGCACTACAGGCTGAGAGTTGCAAATACGAAACAACCTCACTCCCTAAACACTGTGGTATTTTTAATTATAATCATGATTTTCTTAAAATATTTGTTCCTTATTCTGTTTCTGGAATGCAGAAGTGTGTGTAATGACCTCTATTTTTCAGATTTGCCAAAACAAATTAAGGAAAATGCTCAGCTCTCCCCTTGCCAAATGTTTAATGCTTCTCCATGAAAGCAAGTCTTATTTGTAATGTATATTAAACCTGAAGTAAATAATGCATCCTATCAGAGGCAAATGCTATTGTGCAACTATGAACAGTAACCAATTTTGCTTTTGAGAAAGATAGATCAGATGAAGGATTTAGTCCTTTAAGGAGCACATACCTCTGCGTGGTTATGAAGAGTCTGCGCATGAACCTAATATGCCTATCAGAATATAACCCCCAGGTGTGAACTTTATGTCTTCTCGAACCACCTACTTATCAGTTCTCTCTTTAAAAAAATCCTCAAGTGTTCTATGACCAGGTCTCGAAGCTAATGCAAATGAACTCTCTAAAATCCCACTTTAATTTTTCCCACCTAGGATTAAGGTATTAGACTGATGGACTAATTTCACAAATGATCCACTTTTTTTTTTTTTTTTCCCTTCTCCCATCCTCTACTCCAAGCACAGCAGAGAAGCAACAGGCCTTCCCTCCACTGAAACAGTCTCAGTTGGGGTGAAGGGCAGAGGTCTCTCCCACCTCTTTCGCTGCTGGAAGGACCCTGCCAGACCAAATCATTCATTTTCCACACATAACTATACCTCTTTTGAGTGAAGATCGACTTTAAGGCGGTTAATAAGAGACAGTTGCATGCGTCTGGATTAACTGGCTCTCTCAGCCTCTCAGGTCTTCCTAGGTTGTTTATATTAACATACATCTTCAAATATTATTGACACTCTCCTTGTTTTATTAGTTTGCATTTACCTTGTTCGCCATTTTATTATTCAAGATTTCCGTTGTTGCCAAGTATTAATCAATGTATTCTGCGGCTCAGTTGGCCAAGCCGTGTGGAGTGGAGTGCCCCTAGGGTTACCACAGCCAAGAAGGAGAAAAGTGTTTTAGACATGTACACAACATGTGGTTTACTATTATCATTAAATGAGGTGAACTGGGACTCTATACATATGGATTTTGAATTGCATAAATTTTGATTGATATCATTTGAAGACTGAGGCTCTGAAAGGCTAGATTTTGTGAAAGACGATACACAGACCAGCTATTACCACATACAATCATACCAGGAAAAGTATCTGAAATGAGCAAGGCAGCTGGCTTTTAAATAGCTAAAACATAACATCAATACTTATTTTGAATAATGGAAAAAAGAGGTAAAAGATGTTGACCCCTGCCTGACAGGAACATATTCCAAAAGTAGAACTGGCCCCCTGGGGGCGGCCCCTGCTCCACAGTAGCTGCCAAGCCTTGCTCTTTTTCCCTCTTTCTGCCTCTTTCTCTTTCTCAGCTCCCCCTTCTCCCCTCTTTTCTTTTTTCCAAAAAAAAAGGTAAATATTTTTTTGAGCATTAAGCCACTATGGACAAGCAGCTAGAAAAGAATTTTCACAAATTCAGGAAACACTTGAGAGGTAAAACCAACATCCTGAGACAGAAGACAGGCCAGCTTTTGACACTAGGTTGGACCTGTGAGGCCTAAAACCTCCAGCCAGGAAGTGCTTGCCCCGGGTCAGGGCTCCAGAGGCCCCGCGCGAAGGCAGGAGAGCGCGCAAGTTTCCATGCTCCACCGAAACCAACAGGCCTCTTCATGGGAAATTGGCTGAAAATGTGCTGACCGACATAAAACTTTTATTAGAATCCTAGAGCAGGAACCTGAACTTCCAGGGAACGACGGGTCTGGACTGCTTGGGAAGCCCGCAGCCAGGACCGAGATCCGGGCGCGGGTGGGTCCTGCTACCTCCTTGGGGCTTGGCGCCCTGCGAGCCACGCTGCACCCCGAGACCCCTCGCGCCCCCCGCGAAGCGTGCCCGGCCAGCATTGGAGCGCCCCAGGTCCCCGAAATCCGGCAAAGAGGAGACGGAGGAGGCGCCCCAACCTTCTCTCCTGCCGAGCTCTGGAGCAGGGCAGACTTTCGGAAAGGGGAAAGGGACATAAATCAGGGGGAAAAAATAGTTTCTGCACATTTTCAAAACCCACGTTGCACTCTCTGAGGTCCTTTTCATTTTAACCAAATCAGGGGGAACTTGTCCTCACAGCGGCGAGGCAGATGGAACAATAAATCACAGGCGCTGTTGACTGCCTGCAGCGCGCTCTCCACAGCTGTCACTTTTTTGTCTCTTTGGTTTTAGCTGACATGGTTTGAGGTCCACTGTGAACCAATCTGGACTTCTGCTTTTTTTTTTTTTTTTTAACAGTCATATCCATCAAAACGACCAGTGGCCATCAGCCCGCTGTGGCCATCGATCGGGTGGCCCCTGCCCTCCGCGCGGGCCGGCACGACCCGGCTGCTAGGTGAGGCCGGGGGACACACCTCGTTTTCGTGGAATTTTTTCTCCCTGTTTTTTCTTTGCCTCCAGCTACAGCGGTGATTTTCTGAGCAGTCTTGGCTGACGTTATTAAAGTTGCATCACGATAGATACAGAGCAAAGCAGATAACAACCAGGCGCACCGGAGCTGGAAAGACCGGGAGCCTCGGGTTCGTGTTGTTGTTTTTTGTGCGGAGGCGCCAGCGAAGCTTGGAGTTTCCAACTCGTTGCTTATTTTGCAAAGTAAACAAGCAAATGTTATGTGCATAACCTTAGCTGTCTCGGTAAAGGTCAGCGCGCCCCTGCTCATTTCCTGGGCTGCCTTTTGGGGGCACTCTGATGCTGGGATTTTTCTCGGGTGTTGGGGAAACAAGACGTGCTCGCCTAACAAAGACTCAATCTACAAAGGCTGCAAAACAAAAACATTGATTACATTTGAACTGGAGTGCAGAAGTTTGCTTCTGTGTGTAAAATACTTATAAACCCGAAATAGCAGGCAGCCGGGCTGGGAGTTAGTGGGCCAAGAGATAGTCCATAGATGGCTGGGAGAGGAAGATTCCCCCTGACTGGCCCCAAAATTCAGGAGATCCAGGGCTGGGTTAAAATATCCCATTGAAAGTTTCGCTTGGAATTGGTGTTGCCTTCCAAAGTTGCTTCTCACTTAAATGTCTTTAAAAGCGTTTTCATTTGAGCAGAGATGATTTTTACACAAGTACTCAAGCTTGAACTCAAGCAAGAACCCAGCAAGAAAAAAAAATTATATGTGGAAATAGGCTTAAAAACTCCCCAGTTAGGTCAGGTTAAATTTATTATATTCTTTTATAGCTGAACTCTATAGTTTTGACTTGAGGTGACAGTTGAAATGCACCAGAAACCTTTGGAATTTCAGTACTATATATTACTATGAGGAAAAAAATAAAGTTCCACCATTAGAAGGTAGGTGCTTGCCTTAAAATGTTCAAGGAAAAAAGTTATTTTTTTCCCTGCGATTCTGTTTTTTTTTTTTTTTTTCAGTGTGGAGTGAGTTACTTGGGCAGAGCACCCAGCTAAGCATAATATCAAACATAGCTGTGAAGTACATCTGCCCTTCCTCTGTGTTAGAAATTTTCAAACAGAGACAAGGATATTGCTCCTATTTTTAGCAAAACACTTCATTTGGTTAATGTGTAGCTTTGTTTTTCAGAGGAGTATTTTCTGGGTAAGACTTTAATCCAAGTGTTTTTTTGTTTTGAACTCTACTGACCATTGGTACCATCCACCAGGACTGAAGGTGAATCTTTTTACAGAAGGCTGCCCAAGGCGGTGCCAGGTTAATTCCAAGTGAAATGTAAAGGAAGAATATCTTTCAGAAATATTCTCACATTTTGAGAGATGTCTCTTCATACAGTTCCTATTTTAGTTTTTTTGTTTTAAATAAACTCATCTCTGAGTTTAGAAAGTAGGTTGAATATGGAATCCATTATGGAAGCATTGTTTGCATCTCGCAAATGTTTTGCACTGTGGCAGGTGTCTGCAGCAGATCTTGTAATCCTCTCTACCTTCCTGGTAATCACAATAGAGAGAGCCCCTTAAAATACCAAACAGGCACTCTGCAAATGCCCATGCCTCCAGCGGGTCTGTGCTGAGCACTGCTTTCTGCTGTCTTATCACCACTGAAACAACAGAGAAATATGCCATGGTGATGCTGACACTCTGCAGGTCAGCAGTACCATTCTCTGTGCCATTTCAGGAGTTTTGCCTTCTGAGAGACAACCAGCTTCTGGTTACCTTGTGTGATTTCTGTATATAAACAGTTTTGTTTGGACACCAGTGGAGAAAAGGCAACACAACACGAAACAATAACAGGAAAAAAAACCTAACACAAGCCTTAAACTAAGGCCTTATTGCTACATATTCCTTGGTTTATATTGAATGGAAATCTGAGTAGCTAGTTAGCAAAATGCATGCAGAGTTGGGTTCTTAAAAGGCAGATGCCCAGAATTGCAAAATGAAACCTCTCTCTCTCTCTCTCTCTCTCTCTCTCTCTCTCTCTCTCTCTCTCTCTCTCTTTCTCACTCTCTCTCTCTCTCTCTCTCAATTAATTTCCTATTCTTGGGAAAGGCATGATAACAGGTTTTATATTTCTTTGCTTTCAGTACATATAGCTTGAAGACTTAAAGAAAAGGAGAGAAAGTCTCAAATGTTGCCCTAACCACGGAGCTCTCCAGCTGTGTTCTCCGCACACGGGATATACTTGATGGTAATTAAGAAGTCTGCTCTTTGGTTTGCATGACACATTTTTCAAATCATACAAACTATTAAAAAAGAAACAAAACACCTTTCAAGCCACTACTATATGTTTTGTCTGTCTCACCTCCAACCTTACATCTGCATTCCAGAGCTAAATGACCAATGTTTTCAGCTGTAGATGAGGTTGTATTTTTCACTGTGACCTGAAAATACGCCTTGATGGTATTGTTGGGGGATAAATCCCCCCTGAGTTGATGGTATTGTTTTATTTCTATTTTTCGCTTGACTTCAACTCCTTGTCCAAAAGTACCAGGGCAACTGGAGAGTCACGGGAGCTTGATTTGTCTCGCATTTGCCCCACGGAGGATAGGGTTCATCCTTGGTGCTTTAACCACTCACTTTAGGGGGTGCAGCAGAGCTGCAGAGTCTCCTTTAAGGGGACTCTTGATCAACAACACACTCTAATATTTAACTGCATTTTTCAGAATCCCCTCCTTAGATTTCTTGTATTTTGTTTGCATGTGTTAAATTCACAACAAAAAAGACATTTTAACATGTTTCTATTACTGTCTGTCAAGACATAAGGGGAGCAGCTTTTTCCTATTTTAGGGCTTCAAAGGAGCAACATGTGTTTGTGTGTATATATAAGCATACATATCTACATATACATATACTGTATTTCTTCAAGAGTTTTTCTCGTGTCACCTAAATCACTCACCATTTATTAAGAATAAATCCTGTGGCATGCTTCCAGGAGTAGTGCCCAGAAATGAGGGGAAGGGGTTACAAGTAAGTGTTATCCGGGATGGGAGATTAAGGCTGACCACAGTGCAAAAGCTGGATTTTTTGCAGGTGACACACAGGTAGCCAGCTAACTTGAGCAATCTGTCCCTGGGCAGAAACCTCAGCCTGGCTCTGCCAATGCTGAGTGGCTGGTGGTGGCACTTTTAATGCTATTCACAATACACCCTCTATTTTAGAATAGCACAGCCAGCTGTGGCCAGTAATTGCATGTCTTTGTTCCTAAGGTTTTCTAAAGAGCACATCAGTAGGGTAAACATGGATTTGCAGAGTGTTCTTCCTCCAGCCCAAACAAGTGAGTCACACTATCCAACCAGCCCTCTTGGTCTGCAAATACTGCTCCTTCTCCAGGAAGTTGAAGGTCTTTAATTGAGAAGAGGAATGACCAGGGGACAGGCAGCCAGACTTTCAGCAACATTTGAATATCTTAAGTAGAGAGTGGCTGTGAGCAAAATAAAAACATGTCATGTGCCCAGGTGACATTTTGTAGCAAACAAGGAACTCGCAATCCAGGAAGTGTTGTATTTTATGCCAACAACAGCCTGACAGTTTTCTCTGTAAAGAAAACATGACACTTTTCCAAATATCAGAGGAGACGTCCACTGCTCATGGGATTCCTGTCCTGTCACTGAACTGGAAGGTCGCAGTCTGGCTTCCTGATTTCTGTGCCTTCACAATGTGGTGGTGGAGGGTTTGCACGCCAAATGCTGTAGGCTAAGGGAAATCTTTCCCTTCATCTCAGAAAAAAAGTGACAGGAGGAAAAAGGTCCTATGTTGACAGCAGTAACCTCTAGGTTTAAAGGCTCTGCCCTAAGCAACGGCAAGGAAAATTGCCCATGCTAATGCGTTGCCAGAGCGGACCCACATATGCAAAGAGCAGGGGGTGCCAAACAGACCCGTCCCGCCCCGGGTTCTACAGTGAACTCTGGTGGGAGGGATTCTTATTATGCCTTCAAAAAATCACGTTTTAATAAGAGCCTTGGATCCGGTGTTTCTCCACCTCCATTTCACACTGGGCATGATCAAATGTGCTGTCTACACTGTGTTCTCCAGATGGGGGGCGATTCTGAGCCGGCCCCACACTGGTATTCAGGGGAACCTGCTTTTTGGGAAAGCTCATCTGTAGAACTGCTTTGAGGTGTCTTAAAATGCTTATGGTCATCCTGTCATTTCCGAAAAGCGCACACCAGGAGAGAACCTCCGTTAGGCACGTGTGAGCCGCGCATCCTTCCGGACGGGGGCAGGTGTGTGTGTCGTGGCGCCAGCCAGCCAGTGTCCTAGGAGGACGAGCGGAACAAGGGAGGCAGCGCTAATAAGAACACAAGGCTGACAATGAAGACACAGTTTGCTTCCCTTTCACAGTGAGGAGACTAGACTTTGAACCCTGATAAATGTTGATGCCCTGTTTTTATCTGGTCTCAGCTGTGCTACTGAAATAAAAAATTCTTTCAACCAATTTCTTTTAAGAGTGGGGTTCCATTTTAATTAGTAGAAAGGCAAAATGTCACTTGCCATGTCAATGCATAATTCTTTAAGCTAAAGGGAAGCAGGCTGTTGCTTACAACTCAGGGAGAAAAAAAAAAAAAAAACAGGAAAAAGCCAGGCTTGAAAGTGGAGAGCAGAACTGAAACCGATTTGCTCTGTGTACCCCCGACACAGCCCTGCCTGGGCTCCCGGGTCCTCTGCAGCCCTCTCTACAGCTTGGACTCCAGGTTATATGCTTCCTGTTGCCCCTTTTATAAGCAATAAGAATTTAATAACTGAGGGCAACTCTATAGCAATATTTATATGGGTCAAGTGGCTTAAAAGTATGCAATAAATGTAAAGTTATGAACCACATTGCCCCTTTTTAAATAATGCAATGAACACGGAGATATTATGTTTCATATTCTGGAAAAAGGTGTTTCGGGCTAAGCTCTTGGCATACAGCAGACATGAAAAGTTATACTGAACCCATAACAGAGTCACTGCCTGCTTAATATGGTGTGCTATGTTGAACTCCTCATCCTAATCTCAGCCCACAGCAAGAGGGTCCCAGATGGTATCAACAAAACCTTAGCTTTCTCATTAGCAATCAGCAAATTCTCCTGGTGTCTGCTAGTTTCAAATCAAGGCAAGTGCCTCTACTCCTAGTGTGAAACCCAGTAGGATAATAGAAATAATGTTGCCTAATCAGTGGCGAACACTTGAAATCCCACATCCATAATGGGGTGGAGTGAATTTGGTGAATTTGCAGCTTTAACAAGTATCAGGAGCCCTCGTCTCCCCCAGGGTATGACAGTGTCAGGAGGCAAAAGCTAAGGCCACACAGCCCCTGACATAGGTGGTCCCAACTTGCCCTGGGCCCTCCAGGGCGATCATGGTGGGCAGGTTCTTCCTCACTGGGAAACTGGTGGGAATAGATATTCTGAGATTCTCTTGGCAATTCTGAACAAAGGAAGATGTCTTGGGTTGGGTTCCATTGCAGGTTTATGGTGGCAGTTGCAGTGATGACTTTTCATGGAGTTAGAATTGTGTTTCTAGGCAGCTGGTCTGGATGGTACTGTGTGACAAAATTATGGAATTCATAGAAATCCATTCCATCCTGGCTCTTTTTAACTTCAAGGGGCTGAGTCCTGACTTACACCTCCTCATTCTGTACTTTTCTGCAGGGAGTAAGTAACAAGTTGGCCTGGGGGTATTCGGCACCCTGTCCTCTTACTCATCTACCCACATGGGTTAGGCTTAGGGCTACATACTCTTAAGTACAAGGTCCTCCAGTGTAGATGAAGAGGCCTGTATTGAGATGCAGTTCACAAGAAGTGGCTTTCAATCCCATGTCCCTTTCAGCACCTAGCCCACATCTGTACCAAGCTTTCCCTGTGCACCTATGTCTTATCCCAGTCCTCTGCCCAGTAAACCTAGATCTCTAAGGCTACCTGCCACAGCTCAAAGAGGCCAAAGCCTACAAGGCAGGAGCCTTACCTTCCACTGAAAGATAAGGAAAAGGATTCATAGCCACATTTCAGCTGGGCAGGTTTAACATGTACAGCTTCAGGGCGGATAGATTTTTTCAGAGTTGGATGGGTGGGCTTAATGCAGAAGAGGCCTCTCCCAGCACCTAACCACAGACACCAGCTTGGAAGCAAACTAGACAAGTGACTCAGAGGTCAGGGAATTTCTCTGAGAGGACTTCCTCCTTCTCATATTCCTTTTCCCAGGGCCAGAAGGTGGCCAATGAAAACACGTATTTTTGGTGCCATTTTGCACCAGGAAGTCTGCCCAGCCCTCCTGCGTGATGAAAGGCTGGGGTTTCTGGCTTGGGTATCGAATATGAACAGTTTTACTGGGTCTATGTTTCCGTACAGTAGGTCTGTTTTCTGCATGGTAGCACGACAATTTTTTTTTTATTAATTTTTTTTGGGGGGGGGGTTGAACTCATGACGTTATGCTTGCTAGGTAGGTGTTTAAGCCACTGAGCTAAATCCCTGGCCCCCAACATGACAATTTTTGTGCATGGACTTGATACTTGGTAGATTGCTATTGAAGACTGTTAATTTCTTATCCAATTCTCTTCTAATCGTCAGACCTCAGTGAGCCACTCTGGCTCTAAAGGAAAGAACTAATTTGAGAAGCAGTCTAAGCCTAGTATAATTAGAAAGGTATCAATGTTGACAAAAAATGTCATGTGCTCAAGGTCCATGCCCACTATTCTCACTGTTTTATTATTCCTCCTCCCTCGATCACCTGGGGCCAATGCTTGTCTCAAATGAGTGGACTACCCCACTCTTTATGCAAAGCATATGTGCTGTCACACTGTCCACTTCCCTACCATCGGCAGGAGAAGGAAGAAAGAGAAGAAGGTAAGACAGAGGAACAGAAGGAGAGATGGAGGAAGGGAGAAATGAAGGAAGGAAAGGATGGAAGGAGAGAAAGGAGGGAGGAAAAAAGGAAGTTAGATTGTCTTCAAAGCTTTCTTCTATTTGAGTACTTTGAAATGATTTGTTTGTTCTGAAGCAAAAGCTCTCTCAGACTTTTGTTTTTATAACACAGAATGATTTGATTTTTTAAAGTTTTGCATTTTCTTTTAATGAGCAAAAATACTTTCGAAAAGTGCTTTGTTTCAACTCAATATATTTCTTTAGGCAGAAAGGTCTGTATCAGTGGTAGCAAACCTGTGGTAGGCATGCCACAGTAGGCTGTTTGTATCATTGAAAACTCTAAAATTCACTATATGTTTCTTACAAATTTGAAAGACCAGAGAGTGTTGGAACTAGAAGCTCATGTGTCCTTAACACTTCTGTCCCTTCCCATTACCACCCTTGCTAATTAGGATTCCTGAGGTCTTTGCAGTGAAATAGAGAGAGATGCTCATTGAGGAGAAATTCTCAGAACCTGCCATCTTTACCAAGTTGTGTGGCCTATTCAGCCTCTCTTGATCACTCCCTTCTGGATCACTCTTTTATTAGATGCAGCAAATACCTTCTCCACTTAACTGTGAGCTCCTTCAGAGCAGGACCAAGGCCCTCAGCCAGTGTGTGTAAGTACATAACACATAACTCGGTGAAGCTCATGATAAAATTACACTACAGGCATAGATTTTTCTATGCATTGGGAGCAATACTTTAAGCTTTGCTTTTGTCTCATGGAAACATACTGTGTATTTCTTCAGTGTAGTTATTTGACTACATCGTCTATGAAATGTGTTGGATTCTGCAGGGCAGTTTGGCGGAGGTGATCTAGAAATAGTGTGGAAATGATTCTTTTCTGTAGAAATGGCTGAGATGATAGGGTCTTCGGAAGGAGAGAGCTCCTAACCTCAGCCTTCGCAGCTAACCAGGACTAAGTACCTGAGCAGTGTTGGAGATGCTTGGCCTGGGTTCTGCCTCTGCTCTGCTGGCAGCTCCCCACTTGAACCTAGCAAGTCACATCACTTCTGAAAACCTTAGTGTCCTCCCATGTAAGATATGGACATTGGTGGCACCTACCTTAGAATCATTAGAAAGGTGAGTTGAGCTAAGGTATGCAAACACCTCGTCCATATCCTGTGCATTGGCCCTTTATAAATGCTAGTTCTTAGGTATATTTCTTTGCACTAAGGTTAGAAAACTTTCTATAAATGGCTAGATAGTTAATATTTCTAGCTATATTGTTAATATTGTGGGCTGCATTGTCTCAGTTACAATAGCTCAGCTCCACCATGGTACTGAGAACACAGCCATAGACAATAGGTCAATAAATGAGTATATCTGTGTTTCAGTAAAACTTTACTTATCAAAGCAGGTAGAGGGCTGGAGTTTATCTGAAAACTGCTATTTGCTGACTCCTGGCTTACAATACTATCCTGCTACAGCTACTTTAACTACCCAGACAAAAATCTGTAAGTTCTTTTGCCAGTGATCCTAGCTTGGACTTGGCCAGCTTTAATCCTTCTGCGAAGGGGTTTCAATTGTCCTCAGAGATCAAGGCCCAATTGATCTTAAAATACTTTCATTTTACATATTCCTTGGCCCAGCTGTACAATCATCATTGTGAATGGAAAGGTATTGTTACTCCTGATGATGTTACTATCGATATGACAATGTTGCTATTCAACAACTAGGCTGACCTCTCTTGTCATGTGTACAGTGTAAGAAAAGGCCGTGTTTGAAATGCCATACATAGAAGGCTGTGGCATGTATAAAACTTTTATTACACGTGGCACAGTGGTGGCAGGGTGACATGGCAAACCCAGTGTGGCTCATTCCCCTGAACACTCCCCAGATATACCCCCCTATACCCTGGCCCCCAAGGCTCGGGGGGAATGCTCCAGGAGTTAACCCAGTTGCCCTGGTAGAGGAACCACACACAAAAGGATCAAAATTACACCAGGCTGAGGGCACCGAAGTCTTGGACTCTGGTTTGCCTTATGCATCATGAACACTCTTCCCCAAGCCAATAATCTGCATCTTTGAGCCCTATTCCTTCAGCAAATGAAGACAGAAAATTTACCTTGCTTCTGGCAGCACCCAGGTGCTCCTCCCTTCCTGCGGATGCAAAGTTCTATCATTTGACCAGCTCCCTGCTATGGAGCTCTGTGTTGAAGACGTAGGAGGCTGTGCTCTGGGTCTTCTGGCCTGGGTGTCCTGCATCAGGGAGGTTTCTGCAGAGGTAAAGATGGATTTCTGGATACCAGTGTCAGCCCCTTGAGGGCAAGGTGAGTTTCATCCTTGTAACTTGAAGAATCCTGGAGCTGCATGCCAGACATGACTCTATTGATTTTTCAGCCAGTGTGTGCCAAGAAAGGGGGCACACTGTGTAAATTCAATAAACCTGGTGCTTCCTTGGAAAAGCTGATGCTAAGAAACCTGTCTTTTCTTGGTTACACTGTTACAAAGACATGAGTTTGAGTTATTGCTCTTTGTGGGGCAATGCTGACCATCCAGGGATGATTTCATCCAGCAAAGAAAGATATCACCCCATTTGCGGACATGGACAGTGAGGCAGAGAAAGGTTTGGGGGAACTCAACAGAGCCTTGCAGTAGAGAAACTGCACCCCTTCTCCTGGAACTTCTCCACCTTTTGTTTGGAGCTCACAGAGTAGGCTATGGCCACCAAACAAAATCTACTGTGAAGATCAGACTCACACACTCTGAAATGATCACCATGCTCACCGTACAAAACATTGGATATGAAATGTCTCTCTCACTCCCATTTCCTATTCACTCGTTCTATTGTTGTTAAACTGATTGATTGATTGATTGATTGATTGATTGGATTTAGCAAACCTTGGACCTTCACGTTGAATGACATCCCCAGCCCTTGTTAAATTTTTATTTTGAGACAGAGTCTTGATAAAGCTGGGCTCCTGCCTCAACCTCCTAGAGTGCTAGATGTTTCCTATAGCCTATTATGGTTTGGACCTGAAATGTCTCTTGGAAGGCTCACATATTTTGAGATGGGGGTTTTGGAATAAGACTAGACAATGAGGCTCTAACTTCATCTGTGAATTCACTAATCCACTGATGGATCCACATTCTGATGGTATTATTGGGTGGTGATGGAAACAGGAAGTGAGTCTAGCTAAGTGAGTGTGTCATGTAGGTGTGCTCTGTGGGATTGTATCTTGTCCTTGGCCCCTTCCTCTCTGGCTGATTTTCTCTCTGCTTCCTGGCTGCCATGAATTGAGCAGCTTCGCTTGGCTTTGTCATGCCCTCCACCATGATATTCTACTTTTCCTCTGGTCCAGAAACAATGCAGTCAGATGATCATGGACTGAAGTCTCTGAAACCATGAGCTAAAGTAGATCTTCTTTCCCTTCAGTTGTTTCTTAAGATATTCTGTCATGGTGATAGGCAGCTGACTGATACATAGTCTAATGACATAATTTATTTATGTCTTTCAAAACAAAAAAAGTGTTGTAGGCTTCAGGTTGTCCTTGGAACCTGAGGTATGTGGACTCAGGTCTTTTGTTCTGAGGTGGCAGAGAGGGAGGGGCACAAGGCTTGACTTTACACTTGCTTTCACTCATGCTCTGCCATTACCAGCAGCAAACTTGGGCCTGGCACACCTTTGAGCAATGTATGAAGTGGATTATCACATTTCATCTCTCTGGACTTTGGTCCTATCTCTTGCATAGAAAATCCTACCTGTCAGAGAAGAGGGCAGAGGACCAAGGATCTTTGGATGCTTTTCTAGCCTGTGACTCTAGCATGTACTGGGTCTTGGCAGACTCTTGCTTCATTGCATCTAGTGAATTCTTTTCACAGTTTCAAAGTTATGTTTATGATTCTAACACAAAACAAGCACAGAAGAAAAATGATAATGTTCAGTCTCTTGTACAGAACTCCAATGATGCCAGAGAAAGTTGAGAGCAAATCTTGAGGAAGAGAACTTAATCTGTTAAGGATTTGTGCCAGGAGGTTGAGATGGGAAGAGACAGATGACAAAGTTAAGTCAGTGGTTGTGACACAAAGAGGAACCTGAAGTAAATGCCGCAGGAGGAGGAAGGGTGGTGTATTCATGTGCTCTGGTGCCTGACTCCAAACTTACTCTGAAATCCTGTGTCACCTAGGGAAGCATGTTCTTAGGAAAAGTGAGGCCTGAAGTGAGGAAACCTCAGCCATGAGAGGAAAGAGCCTCTTTCTCAAAGGAGGCGGGATGTGGGGAAGATGTTGGGTTGGAAGGTGAGGTCCATTTGCTGTGCTATTGGGATCCTTGAGAGCAGTTTGGGTGCGGGGAACAGCTTTACAAGTGGGGAAGGATTGAGCTAAAGCCTGTTGATGGTTCACATTGGTCAACTTCTCAGCTTCTTTATTATTTGACAACAATAACGTGTGCAACTCAGAGCTTTGAAGATATCAAAGTTCTGTTCCTACTGCCTAGGACACCAGCTTTTAAAAGGCCCTCCTTACAGCTGGGCCAGAAAGCAGAAGTAGGCAGTGGGCCTGCAGCAGATTCCACCCAAGATGACACCTGTGAGGCCGAAAGACTTCTAAGCTGCACCTTTTTAATTTTTTCATCAAGCCCAAAGTGTGATCATTAGCAGCTCAATGATGTGTCCCTACATTTGCCGTAGGATTCCTCCCCAACTCATATAGGAACTCTTGTCCAACTTTCACTCTTGTTTTGTTTTATTTTGTCTCTTTCAGACAGAATATCACCGGCTGGCCTTGAGCTTACTTTGTAACCCAGGCTGGTCTCAAATTCTCAGTGATTCTCCTGCCACCACATCCAGCCAACATTGGTTCTTAAGTCAATAAAATGTCTTTTTTTTTTTTTCTGAACAAGCTTTTAAAACACCGGAACAGGAGAGGGAAAGCAGCTCAGTATACGTGAATGCCTCTTCAGTTGGCTTGGGCACCTCATGAACAGGGCTGATGGAGAGGGACTGAGCCTGAGACCCAGGAGAACTGCAGAGCCCTAGGAGTGGGGCCACCCCAGCCAGGAGGAATTACCCTGTGCCCCCAGGGGCTTCTGGGAGCCTTTACTGTCTTTCTCTCCCTCAGTGATGGACCTCCAACTCGGGAGGATAAATATCCTAGACACTTGAGCAAAAGCATGAAATGCAGCAAAAGCTATACTACAGGGGATCAGAATGAGTAGCTCTGTCTCCACTGATATTATAATAGTTTCAGTGGAGCAGAGAACATCTCACAAGTGAAAGGGCCATTTTGGAGAAATGAACTAGTACTGAGACTGTAGCAAGCATTTATTTATGGTGGAAGGGGAGGTCCAGGGACAGTGTGCTCTGAACATCCAGAAACACTGGGCACCACACCACATAGCAAAGGGCTTTAGAACCTGGAGAACTAATGTTTCAAGCTTTTGAAAGCCCTTGGGACCAGAAACCAAAAGCTAGAAAAGCCCACTCCTGCAGGAGGTGGATGCCAGGGAGGCACTTGCCTTTCCTTTTATACAATTGTGTGTTCAGAGCTCAGAGTGCCCAGCACATGGTCTGATTGTGAGCATGAAGGGTCACTCACAGACAAAGTGTCGGGTTAAGAAAACCTCACCAGACAAAGGGTGGCTTCATCAAGACATGGAAGATTCTCCGCAGCTTACTCTGCTTGTGTTTTGAAGTATTTGAACTAATTAAGGATGCTTGAGTGAAGCATTTTGTGAAGGAAACAGAACAGTTTCGGTGCAAAGACATGGTTATGAAGGTCCCCAAACAAAACCGCCCAGGACCCTCATTACGTGGGTTTGTAAGTGCCAGCTGTCATTCTCTACCAGGCCTGCTGTCTTAAAACTAACCTTCCTGTCACCTCTGCTTGTCTCCCTCACTTGTCCTATTATGCAGAACCAAGCTGAGTCATTGTTTCAAGCCAGGGTGACATGTTAATAGCTTAATAATAGTATAATCTCACAAATAATAATATGCTGTCACCCTGTCTGAAGCACAATGTTTACAGGAGACGTGGTAATGTATGATGACAGTAATTTGAATAAAAATGAATTTACTGCTCTTGTCTCATTTGCAGTAAATTTTCACATCTTTCATGCACAACTGGTGCTCTCTGACCTCCCTCATCACTGTGCAGGGCTGTGGTGGCAGCGGCTTTAAAGTGACAGGCAGGTGAACACAACAGAGGCCCACAGCTAACCACCCGTCTCCTGGAAGCAGTTCACCATAGCTTCTGGAAGAATCTTTCTTTGCTTGTTACCTAAATAAGTCAACCAAGCCTGGGCTGTTTAATTACTACAAGCTGGAGGTACTGGCTGGGGAGCAGACAAGGACTGATAAGATGTGGATTGACAATTCCAGAATGATTGTCATTAAGTGTGTGGGGGTGGAGAGAATGGCTTGGAATAGGAGTGATCCTTGGTGAGGTGGCGGACAGGACCAATTTCTGGGAAAGACCTCTGCAATCAGATCATTCTGTGCATTTTGGTTCTTGTTCCTCCCAGAGGGTCTCTACCTCTCCAGCAGCCACAGCTACACACAGACACCACCTGGAATGCTCCACCCACTCACACAACTTAGCGGATCTGAAGAGGCATGTGATGGCCTGCGGTCACTGTGGATTTGTGCTCCTGGATGCTATTTGTAAAGACCTGCTATGGGAGGCCTCTGGGCTGCCTGACATTACTGCATTCTTCATGGTGAAAAATGAATATGTGAGTAATTGGTCTCAAATGAAGCTGCGAGTAAATTATGTTGAGTGTACAGAGAAGAAAGTTATGACATCCAGCTGACATGCTGGAACTGGATGTAATTTGATGGAATGAGGACAACAAATTGGAATTTGCTGGGACTTCAACAGTGACCAGAAAGTGTTTCCAAAAATGTTCCAAGCTTTAGACATGCATGAGGAAGAGCTGGCTAGGATGAGACGCCGCTGCTCTGGGTGGCTGTTGGTGGGGCACGCCTGGGCTGAGCTGGGCACACCTGGGCTTTGCAGCTGCACTATTCTTCGTTCGTGGGGGACACAGAGGCACCCCATGGAAAGCACTCTGCGAACGAATTAATGCAGCAGGAAGATTTCATCTGAACACTCAGAAGGGACATCAAAGGCCTATGTCTGTGAAAGGAGCAGAGCCTGGGAGTAGAATGAAAAGTTAATTTGTTAGTTTTGGGATTGCAAATGGGCATAAGCACCTGTATCATTTAAGACTTCCAGAATGTGCTAGCAGCAAGTTGTAAAAACCGTTTTGTAAATATGTGAAAAAAGCAAATTCCTTGCAGTTAAGGTTGGATAAATGGAGAGATAATTTATTGACAAATTCACCTTAAAGTAGCCTGCGAACTTTTCAATACCTGCCTAGACACGCATTGTGCCCACAGGATTACTGCAATGCCAGGTGAGCCAATCAGTGTAGAATTTTCCCACAGAGATGCTCTGAGTCCCATGGCCACTTTCCTACCCTGCTCTGCAAATCCTGGTATTCTTTTAAGAACAATGCCAGGGATATAGCTCAGTGGTATGGTGCCTGCCTGGCAAGCATGAGGTTCTGAGTTCAATTCCTGATACAAAAAAAAAACCCCAAAATAAATAGATAAAAGAACAAATGATGTCATTAACAACTAGATATAGAGGAGTGTAATTTTTAGTATAAACAGCAAATTTGTGCTAGTGTTACCTCTTGAGAAACCCTAGGTGCTACATTTATATGGATAAGAAATACTGCTAGAAAACGTCACCTTAAGTCTTTCTGATCATGTACCATTAAAATCACATTTAGTGCCAATGGCTATGACTCTGGAAGTGTTATTTGCTAGTTTTTTATTTTCAGTTACCACTTTCTATCAGAAAATTTCATACATGACTGAGGTTTTATTTCCTAGAATAAATCAGTTGAGCATATCTTAAATACTTACATTTTAAAATAAGAGACAAGGTGAAATATTTTATAGCTATCTGTGCTGTCCCGTGACAGTAGGCCAGACTGAGGATTCCGTTGCTTACTTTGGTCAGTGTGATGCTACAAAACAATCTTGCAGTCTCACTTATGAAATGATTTCTTTAAAGACTAAAGGTCTTTGAAAACTATCAAATCTATGGGTCCCTTGTCTTTCCTCTGAGTTGATACAGTTCCATGCTTTTGAGAGGTCACCCTTCCTCAATTCTGGGGTGCTACTTTTTTCCATCCTCTCAGGATCTTTTGCTCTTTGTCTGGCTTCTGTTGTCCCCAAGGCATATATTCCCAGGAGTCCCTGACTGCCACCCTGGGCTCCTCCAGTTCCACATCCTTGCAGGTCTTTTTGATCAATCCACCTCTGCAACCCTCTGCTGGGGTGACTGGCAGGTTACTCACCCCCAGTGATTGCTCCTATTTCATTGTATTTGCCAGGTAAGTGTGAGCCTGTGCAGGTTTCTGAGAAGGCCATTGTGGAGGGCAGATTGCTGTAGACCTAGAAAGCAGGAAACAGTTTTCCTCTTTCCTCTCTCCCCTTGCAACCTCCTATCTTCACTCTAAAGCTGTGGCCTTTCCATCCTGTGTCCTCATTGTCCCTTGGAAGTGACTGTTCTTTCCTTCTGTCTCTCATATGCTCCCTCCTCCTTGCATCTTCTGAGGTATGACCCAAAATGTTGAAACCTCATAAAGATGAACCCCAGCTTCCAGAATGAGTCCTCTGCACCACCACCCCAAGTATGAAGAGAGCTTGTTTAATCTCGCGTGCTTTCGGTGAACCAGGAGTTGTGTCAATGGTGGCAGCCTCCAGGATGCCCTGGCACAGTCTGTGTGAGCCCATGTAGGCGTGAGGGTGTTTCTGCAGTGGGGCAAGGAGATCCATGCTCTCTCTAATGCTGCTTCGCTGTGACTGATCTTTGTACTTTCTGACATTTAAAAATTTAATAACTTATAACTTGTTTTCTCATTGCAAAGGTTAAAAAAAGATGTTAGGAGAGCAGATAAAATAGGAAAAATAAAATAAAAGCCAATATTTTCACCCAGAGAGGAGAACTTAATTTGTCTCCCTACTCTTTAAATGCTAGACTTTTAAAAACCAAGAGTACAAACTTTTTACATATACTATGACTTTAATAGTTTTTAATGTCAAAATTTGTATTTCTTCTCCTCCTAAACCAATATGAGAATTTTCTTTCAGGATAAACTCTTTAGAAACATGGTTTTGCTGGCTTCATATTATTCCTCTGAGTAGAAGCACCAAATTTGTGAGGCCATTCTCTTATGGCTGACCAGTTAGACTTGTTCTAAATGAATATATTTTGATGTAAACCTTTTTCTGAATTTCAAATTATTTCTACAGTGCAGTTTCTGAGAAGTAGAATTATAGGGTCAGAAGGACAACATAATATTCTAAATTTAAAGATATATATGGCTAAAATATTATGGAAAAAGGTACATGAGTGTATGTAGTTCCATCAGCTTTGAAAGAAAGGAAACACCTTCCTTTTTTTCTGTATATGAAAAGTATTTTTTCTCTAATCTTCTGTGTTCTTGTAGTTAGTTGCTATATATTTCCTTGACAAATAACCTAATAGTTTATTGTCATCATCTAGATGCTAATGAATTATATTTCACAATTCTTTTTGATTGTTATTTTAAAACTATTTCAGGGGGCCAGGGATTTAGCTCAGTGGCATAAGTGCCTACCTGGCAAGCGTGAGGTTGTGAGTTCGATCCCCGGTACAGAAAAAAAAAAATTAAAACTATTTAAAACAAAAAGTTTGCAAGAGTAACACAAAAAGCTCCTTCATCTCCTTTTCTCAGATACGCCTTTGGAATTTCTCCTTCCACAGGGATCTTTAGGTTCCAAGGCCCGTGGTCATGCCCATCTAGGCTTCTCCAATCTTGAGCAATTTTCATGACCTTGCCAATCCGATGCCTACAGGCCAGTCATTGTTTATAATATCCTTCATCATGTTTCATCTGTGCTTCACAGACTTATGCTTTATATTTTGGCAAAAATTCCACAGAAGCAGTGCTGTGTCCTTTCACTGTGCTCCTTGTGCCATTTCTGATGCTGCTCCTGTGTTCCCTGATTTGGGTGGTGTCTGATGAGCTCTCTTCTGTAAACTTATTGCCCTCCTTTCATGGCTAAGCATGGTGAGAAGCACAGGCTTGTGACTATGCAAGACACCAACCATTATCCCATTACTTAGCCACGATTTTTAGTACCCATTAACATTTCTTATTCACAAATGCTATTCCCGTATTTGCCAAATAGTGATTTTCTACCTCCATTATAACTTTCACATTTATTATTTGGTATCCATTCATATTCTTCCCTATTTATTTACTGGTATTTATTTATGTCCCTGTATCCCTATTTTATTCCTTGAGTTATAATCTTGTGTCCCTATTTTGTTCAATGAGGTATAATCTTTTACTATTATTGTTTATTTTACTGCTAAAATAGTCCCCATTTTAGCAATGAAAAACTCTTTAAGTTGCTCCTTTGACCTTCAGATATGTTATCTTCATCTGCAAACTCTTTCTATTTTCTGGCACAATAGATGTTCCAGGATAAGCTTGTTCTACTCTTTTCTTCAAGCAGCCTTGGAACAAGCCACTTCTTCAGGCTCCTTATGGGAGTGAATGTTACTTCGAAGCCAAGATCTGGTGGTGGGTGTTTATTGCTCCTGGGGTTGCTATTCCTTGGTCTTGTGGACAGAGCAAGAAACCAAAACTATGGATGCCAGGGACACAAAGTGATGGTGGTGTTTGTGTCTATGCAATTGGGGCCTCCATTTCAATTGGCCTTGAGGTCTTGAGATTCATCTAACTTCTCTTTCATAATGTTCCTCCCTTTTCAGCCAGTGAAACCTGGCTTCTGTCATCCTTGGTATATTCTCTTGTCTGTGTGATCACCTCTGTTGCTGCTAATTCTTTTGTTTTGTATTTTTTTTATAAGGTCTCGCCATCTCGCTATGTAGTTCAGGCTAGCCTGGAACTCAGGGTGAGTGCTGGGATTGCAGACATGCACCACTAAGCCCAGTTTACTGTTAAGTCTTGACTTACCAAGCTGCTGCCCCACTCACACTGAGTCCTAGCTGTATCTGCTGCCTTATTATCAAGAAGGAAAGCTGGAAGAAAAGAAAAGTGGGCAGGAGGAAGAGAACTGAAAGAAAGGGAAGTTAGGTGGAAGGCTGTAGCGAACTTTAAATGTACCAACCAGGTTCCTGCATCATTGCTGAAACTCAAATTCCAGGATTTTGTTGGGTCTGCACTTGCTCAGATGTCTTCATGTTCAGGAAATGCAAGCATATCGGTAGGCATTTCATACCAAGATAAATGACTCTTTAAGAGTGTGAGGCTGAGGGTATCTTTATGCTCTGACTTGTGGCTCCACAAAAGTTACAAACGTAAAGGTTAGCAGTGTTCTTTGGAGCTGGGCATTTAGTTGTAAGCCCTTGAACTGTCGCTTAGTAGTTCTATGCCTCTGAGCAATAACTTCATTTCTTTGTGACACTGTCTCCTCATTTGTCAAATGACAATAATAGTAGTACTATCCAGTAGAAGTGATAGTACTAAATCAGTTAACACAATTAAAGCACTTTGAATAATGCAGTACTAAATCAGTTAACACAAATAAAGCACTTGGAATAACGCCTAGCACTCAGTAAATGTTAGTTTTAGATGTCTGGTCTTTGCTGACCATTGGAGCAGTACTTCTAAGACTTCTTACTGTCAGGCAGCAGAGCCTCACACTGGGTCTGCACAGGAGCTCAGGAGCACTAGGTGAAGAGCAAGTGAGATGGGCTTCTGCTGCCTGCGATGCTGCCTCCTGCTTCCTTACCTGAGGGTTTGTCCCCAGCCCCAGCTTTCTTTGCCGCTGCTCCAGGAGTCAATAGTCTGTTCTCAAAATCCCCCACCACAGCTCCCAAGTCATTCTGTACACCTCCTTGCCCACTCCCAACACAGGAAAAACATTATTCTGTGTGCCAGGGGGCTCTTCTCTGAGTCCACTTGTATTTACAATGACTTCCTGCCAAGGCAAGAGCATCTTATTTTTCACAGAGACCTTCTGAGTTAGGAGATTTCAGGGTATCCTTCAAATGGCAGGATAGAAAGACAAAGCAAACAACTAGCCCTGAGGTTTGGTGGTGCCACCTGTCATGGGCCGAGCTGTTTCTCCCTGAAAATTCCTATGTCCAAACTGCTACTCCCTCAGAATGAGACTATATTAGGAAAGAAGGTCTCAAAGGAGTAACCATGGTTAAATAGGTCGTTAGGGTGGGTCCTCGTGCAACGCAACTGCCATCCCATAGGAGGAAGAGGTGAGGAGAAGAAACACACAAAGGAAGAATCTATGACAACATGGAGAAGTGGCCATTCATAAGCCAAGAACGGCCTCCCCAGAAGGAACGACTCAGCCAACTCTGCGACTGTATGGTCTCAGCCTCCAGAATTATGTAGAAGGAAAATCTGTTGGCGAGGCCTCTCTGTTGGAATACTTTGTTTTGGCTGCCAGAGAAAACTAATATACCACCAAACTCCCATATGATCTTAGGCAACTCACTCAACATCTCTGAGCCTTTGGGACTTTACTATGGAATAAGGAGCTTAGCTCCTCCTGGCTGTCATATCATAGGCCTCTGAGGATCTATCCCAAGAGCACATAACAGCTTTTTCAATATTAATCCCAGAAAAATAAAAGTGTCACTCTTGTTAGACTGAAGACAATGAGAAGTCCCAGAGTCCTGTGACCAGTCACACATTCTCATTCACTCAGGTCCCCTGCATGGCATTTGCCTATTATAGTTGAAGCATTCAACAATTCTATATAAGAATGAGAGCCTCCTGCTCTCATTATGGACTTATTTCCTAAAGGTTAGTTCTAAAATTCTGATATTTTAACTACAATTGTCTCTCCTCATTCTTTTATTTTTAGCTAATGATGGTTTAGATTTATATTATTTATGTGCTTAACATTGATTTTTGCTGTGCAGACATACTAGGCACAAAACTATGATGAGGTTGCTGTTTGGGGGCTTGGGGTACTTGGGGTGCCAGTTAGTGCTCGTTCTGATCTCCTTGCTCTCTAAAGGAAATAGACACTAAACAGGAACCATCTGGTAATGCATTCTGTACCTCTTAATTACAATGTTTTGAGTGGCACCTAAATAAATTTCATTTACAAGCACATGACTGCTTGTCAAAACTCTGTTGATAATTTTATTATTGTAATATACTTTCTTCCTTAATTATTTAGTTCCAGTAAAGTCAGGAATATTAATTTTTATGGAAATTACCTGGACCAACAAACCTAAGCCACAAGCCTGCTTTTATTTATGTACATATATTTTGAAATGTGTCTTAATAAATCTGCCCAGAAGCACATCACAGTGGATTCCTATGGGCCATTTGAAACTTCTGCTCATCTTGACTTTTTAAAGGTAAAATAGAAAGAAATGGAATACTTCCTAGTAACCTGGAAGTTTGCAAGAAACTACATGGAGGTAGAATGATGCAAATGACATGCAAAGGCAGAGTCAGCTCCCCCACCCCACATTTACCTTGGTGACCTTGAGGTCTTCACATGACCCTCTCTGGGGGACAGAATGGCTGTGTGGTATGCAGTCATACCCAACACGAGTGCTCTGATTTTATTAACAAAAGCAGTTTGGAACATGGGCATGTCAGATGGACAAAGCATTTTGGTCAAGTTATTTGCGGTTTAAATCCTCTGTACCAGCTCTTCACCTCTAACCACTCCTGTTTATTCACTCTCTTTGATCATAAACAAATGTGAATGCTGTGGTTGGAGCCTGGTCTTGGGGGAGTATTTATCCTGGCTATAAAATACCACAGAATTACTACTGCTGCCCTCCAAGCTAGGTATCCAGCCCAAGATGCCCTGGGCAGCCACTGCATCCCCCACACTTGTGGCACCCGATCTGCAAAGTGAATCTTGGCTCAGTCCCTTACTGAGGACATTTCTTATCCTCTCTCTTGGTAGCTTTTTGTTGCAGAAGCCTAATGGAGTGGGACTCATATGTATGCAAAGTAGAGCGTGTCTTTAGGGTCCCACCAGAAGCCAGGGCTGAGACACTTTCGCAAGTACATGCGGAGAAGCACATGCAAGTGCCTGTACAGTTTTGCCCCAGCTAATGGGTACTGGGCAGTCTCAGGTTCCTCTCTAATCTTCTCCCTTTCCCCCATATGTTTCAGATGCCTCCTGCATGTTGAGGGTGGTGGAGAGGGCAGAGGAAAGCGTGGCATGCGTCACACAGCCATGACAATGTCAGAGGTGAGAAAGGTCACTTTGCTCATCATCTGCTACCCTGTGAATTGTGCTCCTGTCCCCAGGCTCTGCAGTACTCCTGTCTGCCTTCCTTTTGGTCCTCATCTACCTTCCTATACAGTGCAAACAACTTCAAGGATGAATTCTGGTTGTAGGAGGAAAGTGGAGTGAGTTCGCAGGAGGTGTGGCCCAGTGGGAGCTTGCTCGAAATTGTGCTGGGATGCTGGGCAGCTGCTGGAGGCCGAGGGATCCCCAGTCCATCCGAATGACTTCTCGGGGTCCATTGTGCCAAGGTGTCCAGGCACCCCCAGCTAGGGATGGCAGAGCAATTGGAGCTGCTATCTCCTCTGAGGGTGAAACTCACCCAGGGCTGGGCTTTGCCTAGAAGATTAAAGGCAAATTCCTACTTTAAAAATAAAGCCAAGCTGTGTTTTGCACCTTTTGACACTTATTAACTTAGGTCATTAAAAAAGAGGCTAATTAAAAATGAAGTAAAACAAAAGAGTCATTTGTCTCCTGTGAAGCCTGCTCTTTCTGCCTTTGCTCCCCAGCCCTGGGGATGGAGCACCCTCCTCTCCTCTCCCTCCCTCCCTTCACTGACTGCTAGGAGCCTCATTATGCACCTCGTAAAGGAGAGAAATCATTGTCCTCAAAATTAGCCTGAGCTGGAATTTACATTCCCTGGAAATTTTGGTTTCCTCATTGTCCTTGGAGACTTTTACCGGTTGCAGTTAAAGTAAGTGAAGTTCGATAAATGCTTAGTACTTCATTAAGACATTTCTGAGCAAGCCTGTTCCCTCTAAGTGATATTTCGCAGTCACTGTGAAGGTCTTTTGGTCCAGCTTTGCAAGTACAGCCTTGTGCTGCAAAATGACCGGTGGAGTAGATTTGCCTTTAGTGATGACAAAATCAAAACTTAAAACTGAAAATGCTGTCTTCTGTGGAAGCAGTTCGTCTCTTCCAGAGAAAGAATGATTTTGCCAAAGGGTTATAAGCACTGTGCTTTCTGATCAGGCCTTGGCAGCTTGCTTATTTTCTGTAGATGGAGCTGGCATTTCAGGAACCCTTGGAAATCCTAAAATCTTGACCTTTAGCCATCTTCAAAGTCATGTGTCTTGTACTTGCTTTGCTCAGAGGTGAGAAAGGTCACTTTGTCTTCTCTAAACTTTGAATATGGAGCCTTTCCTCACTCCCAGGCCCATGCTACCAAGGACCCCAATCTGGTCTCTTTCTAGCATTGCTGGCACCTTTTAAGCAAACCGCACCAGGTTTGGGAGGGTTCCAGGGCCTGGCTGGTGTCTTTCCACTTCTTAGTTTGGAGGTGTCAGATGGCAATTTGGAGGCTCTCAAGAAGCCGCCTGTTGTCTATACTTTGTTACTTTTCCAATTGTACCCCTCTGTGGTAGAAGAGGAAGGGTGACTTTTGTTGCAGGCTCTCTAGGGAACACAGTAGTAGTTGTATTAGGAAATCCGCTGCCAGCATGTGTCACTACATTCAAAATAAACCAGTGATAACTTAGCAGTTCCAGGGAAGGACAGGCAAGGTGGGAGAAGGGCAAGGAAGGACCCAGACCCAACTGGAGAGGAACTGTGGTCCTTGGCCAGGGACTAGGAGGCAAGTGAGCTAGTGTGCACAGCTCTAGGCTTGTGGATGGTTCAGGAGGCACAGAGGGAGCAGCCAGGCCATTCCCACACTTGCTGTCTCTACCTTGAAAGCACTGTGCGCTTTGAAGGGAAGAGTTAATGTTGGCTGCAAACAGAGCAACTGCGGATAGCAACCTTCATTTTGTGCTGGAATTTGGCTACAACCACAGTAAGCAAGCACATCCAACAATTCCTTTCTGGGTTCAGGGATATAATGAACACATCAGGTCAGGCCCCATCCTGCCAGGGGCATGTATGTGACATTTTTACTTGCCAGACTGTGTAGCCTCATCCAGGGGAGTGGACACTGAGGACTTCCTTGCCAAAGTAGCCCATTTGAACAGCAGCACTTTATACCTGTTTGTGAATATTCACAGTGATGGCAAAAGAAAGAAAACATAACAGTGTTATCGTTGCTGAAATCTTCCGGGACAGGAGTGCCAGCCAGCGATGATTTAAAGAAGACTTGCCCAAGCCCCTTTCTCCATGACAGTGACAGTGCTCTAGAAGAGCTTCACAGATAGAGAGGCCACATTTTGTTTTCTCTGCATGTATGTTTTCTCTGAAGCCATAAGTGCGCGACAATGAAATCTTCCTTGCAGAGATCCATCCCCATTATGCACCGGTCCCCTGAAGCTGCTGAGATGACACCGCCTCATACAGGTGGCAGAGAGAATGCGGCAAAGCCCCGAAGTCTCAAGTCACAGCAATCATCTTCAACTCCCAAATTGTCCTGGAAGGAGAATGGCATCGGATTTGTCTTAGGCTGTTTGGCCAAACTGGGGCACAGATGGGATAATGACTTTTACAAACAGCATTTTGATGAGAGGAGGGGAGAAGGAATCATATGTAAAATGCACAAAGGCTGCATAAACACACTGATGCCTGCAGCTGGAACAAACTAAAAAGATGTTTAATAATTTAGAACCAAGCAGGCAGGGCCTGTGCAGCTGTTGTGTGCAGGGGACCATGAAAATCTTCCATTTGACAGCTGGCCCCATCTTTCCCCAGTTGCTACGTGAAGAAGAGAATGCAGATCTGGGATTAGCCAATCCCTGTTACCCTTGCCCATCTGCCACCAAGACCCCCAGCTCTGCCTTCCTTGCAGAGAGGCGCACACATAAAGAAGGCCAGCCTTCCCAAGCATATGCATGCGTCGCTATTAGCCGTCAGGGCCACCGCTCCCAGGATCTGTTGACATGCCGCCAGTACATGGCTGCTGTCGTTTTTGCTGGAGGGCACATTTTGCATTTCACACATTTGCAGAAATACAAAATGCTGTTGGATGCAAACAATTCAGGGCCTAATTGGCTGAATTACTTCAATGTTACCTTGTGTCCCCCACCTGATTAACATAGCTCAGCTGGGAGGGTTGGGGAAGGAGGAGGAGAGAGGGATTTGGAGGGCAGGTGAAGCTGTGTTTGCCCAGGAAAGCGAGATTCTTAGTGAAGTCCCAGCTGAGCGTGGCCTGTGCCAAGCAGATAGCTCGGTGCGGGAGGGGCCACAGCGGCTGCATTCTTCCACAGGAAGCCAAGAGGAGGGGGTTGGTGGAGGAACAAAAATATTTCGGGGCATAGAGGAGGCAGGCGGTTGGGGACGAGCAGGGGACAGTGTCCCTTTTGTGAGATGTCCAGGGTTGTGTAACCTCACTGTCCCCCAGGTAGGCACAGCACAAGGCAGCCAGCCGGGTCTACTGGCACCGGTGCCAGGAGCGTGTTGCAGGCACAAAGACCAGCCTGACAAAGCTGCCTGCCAGGCTTAGCTGCCTCCTTCCCTTCCTAACCATCTCCCTGCACAATGGAGTGTGCTTCCTTAAATTGAAGAAAATTTCCTCCAAATTTGTTTGGCTTATTTAAAAATTGAAAACCCTGCTAATCCCAATCCCGCATTAATATCAGAGTGACAAAAGCCACAGAGGAGTTAATGATCATTATTAGAGAATATTCTGCAATTGTGTCCTATTATTATTAATGAGGCAGATTAGCATTTTTTTTTTGTATTTAGAATTTGGGGAGCTTGAGAAGGATGTAAAAATGATGAAACTGAAATGGATTTTTTTTTTTTGCAAAGAATAACATTCTACAGTGAATAGTAGCATTTGCATTTTTTTTCAATAAATTATCTTATATCTTGCAATTTTCCTATCCAAATAATTGCAGGGAAATAGTGCTTTTCATCAAACTGCCCAGGAAGTGTGTTCTTTTAGGGGAGGAGGCTCTAATGGATGGAGAGAAGTCATTTAAGTTCCCTTTTCATTGAATGTGAATATCTTAGACACATTTTATCTTTTTCCAACCTGATGCCACCCTGTGAGCCACCCAGAAATAACCTCCATGTTGCTGTCATGGCCCTTTCCTGGATTTGAAAAGGATCTGGCTAGAACTGCATGTCCCTCCCTGGCCCTTGCCATCAGGAAGGTCTTCAAGCAGCTTCTGGGTTTCCTGGCTGCCAATTTGTATGCTTTAGCTGGAATTCTAGACAAACGCCATGAGTTTGTCACCTGCAAAAGTCCCATGCTGTAAATACCCTTTTTGTGGTAGAATTTGTTCTTAATAGCTTATAGCTTCCTACATTGTAGGGGTAAATGCTCTAAAACAGAACTGAACTGAGCCTCAAAGCCTGTGGCATCTGCGAAAAGGGGGGAAGTGCCATGAAAGTCATAGAAGCAATACCCCTTGAGCCCAGACACCACTGTTCAGAATGTGGAGTATGGAGAGGCCCGCCATATGCACCCCCGTCTCACAAAGTGAATGCTAACCATGCACAGGTTAGGGAGAGTCAGGGGTGGGAGATGGGGGACATGGGAGAGTGTGGGAAAAGAGAAGTTCTCTTTCGGATCTGGTACCTCCAGTGCCTGGAGCTTGCAGAGTTCATGCTGACATTATCCATGGAGGGCAGAAATTGCAGTTAGGTGCTTTAAAACACCAGGGCTTACTAACCGTGGTCTCACAGCTGCGCTGCTATACCCACTGAAATAAACAGCAAAGAATGATCCAGAAAGTTGAGGCCTGGCTCAGTCTTTTTGTGAGAACACAGCAACATGGCTGCATTTCTTCTGGCCTTGTCTATAGGACTGAGTTAGTCCTCTCTGTCTTTACATGCAAGTTGTGATTTTCATGCCATCCGAGATCAGGAATCTTAGGCACCTCCTCTTTCCTTGGGAATGTGCTGGGTCTGGTAAGATCAGGATGGCAGTGGGTAATTCTTTTGCTGAATCTCAGGAAGTATCTACTTTTAGTAGCACATAGGAGTCTTTTTTCAGCACTTGGGGGAAATTAAAGGATGGAAATATCTTGCTGCAGCTATGAAAGTCCTCTGGGCTAACCTTGAGTTTTCGTGGCCATGGTCTTTTGGGACTAGATACAGATAATGCCAGAGAGGTAGGATCTGGGGTTCATTAAACAGGTACACATACCCCTCCCTGTCTCTTCTTCATTGATCAGCCTATGAATTGTGTCCCTACTTCTTCAATGCTCTTTTCCTGGATACACAATTAAATTCCATTTTTTGAGGTTGTGGTTCAGATAAAAGACGAGAATCTGAAGTTATCGGTGGGGTTCTTTCCTTACTTTATTGTGGGCTGTATGCTCTCGATTTGCTGCAAGATTAATGCAACACAGGGTATTTCTCCTCCAAGCAAGGGTGCTCCTGGTGAAGTGCAGTCTGCTGCTGGCCACCAAGGGATGTCCTTCTCCCACAGCTTCTGCCAACGCTGAAGCAGTGGAGCCTCCCTCCAGAAGAGCCCGTGTGGGCCCTGCTTCCTGCTTGTGAAAATGTCACAGACTTAAAATATCCAAGTAAATTCCAAAGACAAGTTCAAGGAAAGAGAAGAAAGAAAAAGAACAAGTGAGAGATTAGCATTTGTTGTGTAAGCCACACAATTAACACAAAATAGTGAAACTATATCATTAAATCCAGCTGATAGTGTTAAGGGACTTCTATGTTCATTCTTTCATTCATTCACTCAAAGAGAATTTATTTAGCATGTTGTACTAAAAATAGGTATGGATATATACAAATATATTTTGTATGTTCAGTGTCCTCAATTTAGTGTATTGTCATCTTTATAGGCCAATATGATTCAGTTTTCCAACTCTATCACTGTATGTTAAACAGAAGCATGTTTAAAATATAGAGTGCTTCAGTGTTTGGGGTTACTGCCTCATTCTTAGTTTTTTTTTTTTTAAAAAAAATACCAAATATTTCACTACTGATAATGACCTTCCCTTAACTCATTCAGTTACTTCAAACTTCCGGATATGGCTGCCCCAACCTGTATTTTCCCTGCAATTCAGGTTTCTGAGAAAGTCCAGGAACAGAGCAGCAGGTTTCCCACCCTTTGGGAGCACAATTGTGGTACAACCTTGAAACTGCCTTGGTCAGGGAGAGCTAGGATTCTGTGTGGGGTGGGTGAGATCCTGCCCTGTGGCACCTAGAGTTGGAGAAATCTTCACCTATGCCTATGTCTTCCAAAGGGCAGGTGTCCCAGGGGGCTCTAGGATTGGGTGGGGCACAATATGAGGACCTGGCCTGGCAGGGGTACCTCTGAGAGAACTGATATTATTACCTAGCTTGTTTACAGCCCTCAGTGCTGCTACGCATCACACCTCACTTCTTTACCTGGACGTTGGATCTTCTGACTTCAGACAAAGAGCAGCTGGCATTTTGGTGATATCTACCCAGGGAAACTTTCTCTGAGGATGTCACTCAATTGTCATCTTCTCTGAGTGAGAGTTGAGATGGGCTGTCCCATAGCAGAACCCATAATCCTAGGCAGGCCCCCTGGCCTGAGCTGTGGCCTGGTCCAGTACTTGGCTGGGACCCCTTTTTGCTGTCCAATCTCCAGTTGATCTGAGAGGCTGTGACAACTCTGTGCAGGACAGAGTTTCGTCAGAAGGGTGGGGGCAGTAGTCTGTGGGTGCCATGCCTCCCACTTCCCACAAAAGGCAGATTTAGGGCACCTGACTGTCTCAGGTGTTTGGGATCTGAGACCCCATTGGTCATCCCCAGAACTGTGTCTTTATGAAGGAAACAGATATTTTAAGCCAGGATATGAAGGAGACAGCAGATGACAAGAGATATTTTCTTAGGAAATATGAATTGGGAAGGGGAATTTATGAGGTAGAGACATAGGAAGGCGGGTCCGGATGGCTGGAGAGGCATCTATGCCTCACAGGTGAGAGGTGGCAGAGCCAGGCAGTGGCAGGGACAGAAGCCTGGCAGGATTCTGCTGTGGCTGGGGAAGTAGCTTTTGAGTCCCTGAGGAGAAGCTGTAGCTCGGGAAGCCCTGAAAGTCTCCGCATTGCTCCATAGGGCCTTGATAGCTGTGTTTCACAAAGGAGGGGTAAAAAAATCCCTACAGCCCAGCAGTACAAACAGCCCGTAGACTCTGGCTGGGCATGGTGCCCTGCATTGCTGGAGCGCCTGCACTTGGAGTTTAAGGGAATGGCTGCAAGTCTAATAAAAATCTGACATTGACCCTGACGTCCTCAGGCACAGTATTTACAGCTGAGCATAGAGAATTGCTGCACTATTGATTGGAGCAGCACTCAGAGATGCCTTCGGACCCTGGGATGAAGGGACAATGTCATTGTCTGGCTGGGTCATTTCTCCCCTTCTGGGTTTGCTGAGAAATAAGTAAATGCAAACTGTAGCTGGGGATTTCTGAACGCTGGCAGGCTCTGGATGCTGACGTCACTTCAGGTGTCATCTGGGATGGCTCTCTCTCTGAGCCCACCTGTAGTGAGTGGGTGGCAGAGGGAAGGGTACTCGGGAGCCCACTGCAACCTAGAAAGAACACGCAGCCTTCTCTTGTCCTGCAATGGGTCGACGTTTGTGGGTTCAGCTCCATTTAAATCAGTCTGCCTCCCTCCTGGGAAAGTGTCTCTCAAGGGCTAGAAGTAGGCATTTAATAAAGACCCCAGGGTGGGTTTTCTGGGCGGACCTCTATTTCTCCATCTTCCCACTCAGAGATGACAGAAATCAGAGCACAGCTCAGCTTCTAAGGTGGTTACCTCCTCACACCTCTTCAACTGTTTATCAGTGCTAATCATTTTCCCCACAATAGGTGACCCCGGCTCCAGGAATCTACATAAAATGCATAAAGAGAACCAAGGAGAGGGAGACAGTTCATGTTTTAGTTATCCAAGTGACTTGAGGATGAATTTTTTCTTGCGCTGTAGAAGATTAAAAAGAAGAAAAAAAAAGAGACGAGACAGTCTTTTAAATTTTCAAAACGAGTTTCTTCCTCCTGTGCAATTATGTTTACTTATAAATGAAATGACATGATTGTGAGTATATGTGTATTCATATACTCTGCATAAATATATTTTGCATGCATGCTGTAAATATATAAAAAGAGTGGAGGGAATGAGCCAGTGCTAGGGGTGTATTAAAAAATTCCCAAATGCTTCCTGCATGTCATATATAACAGTTACATTTTTTTTCCCAGGGTTTGGAGGAGGAAAAAAAGTGAGAGAAAATGAAATCCAGATTTGTAATTCCTAACAGGAGAAATGTGATCCTTTTCAATGTTTAAGTAATATTTCCTGTAAAACATATGAGGCCATCTGCAAAGCCGTTTCCAGACACATTTTGAAGCGGCGAGGGCAAGGGTAGGAGACAGAGGGAGCCCCAGCCCACCTCAGGGTCGGGGCAGCAAAGGTTTTGGAAAGCAGGCGCTGCAATTTGGGAAAATATCTCAGCTTCTGCACAGTTCCAAATTTGTTTAATTGACTTCCATTGCACATACAAGGAGCAGGCCTAAAAGAGCGAGCATAAGAGCCAAGATAGTTGCAAAAAAGAATAGCTTCATCGTGTGATGGCTCCTCTATCCAGTGGGACACTCTGCAAGACACAGAAAGCACATTTCCTCTTGGGGAGGCTCTGAGCTGATTGGGCAGGGGGATTCCCTGTGCGACCAGCGAGAATCTGTTTGGCTAGGCAGTGTGTGCACCGAGGGGGCTTTCCAGCTACTAAGCCCATTATAAAATTTTGCTTTATTGTTGAGTTCCAGGGTTACCCTATGATTTTGTGTTAGTAAAATGTTACTGCCCTGGTATAATAATCACTTTCGGTTTTTTTATTATTTTATAATCTCTTTGTGAATGGTCTTGTTTTTACAAAATCGCATAGTGTCTCAATAGTATCTTTCTGCTAGGAATTTTTGTTTACCTTTGGTTATTGCTAAACTATTAATCTGTAGATCCTATATCCAGTGCCAACAGCATCGATTAATTTCTCTCCTAGAGAATTAAATATTCATGTTGGTATAAGATAACTTTAAGTAAAATTTGCATATTCTACAAGATCATGCCAATACGTACCAAGGGATAAGTAAGTTTTTCCCTTTTTCCTTTTCCTCTCAAAATTCTCATGTAAACTTTTGCCCAACCTGATATGTGATTTATTTTTTAATGAGTCAGGGTGTTATATAGAGTACACCTTTAATTTTTTTAAATAGACCCTTAGATAGGGAAACATTCTCTCAAGTGGACACAGTCACAAAAAAATCTTTGATGCCTGTACTCTCATTTGAAAATGATGTTTATATAAATAACATTAGTTGTAACTTTAAAAGCTTTTCCTCAAGACAGCACGGTTCTTTTGCTGGGGCACTAGCTTCTTTTACATATGTATTCTTTCTATTTGTTTTTCCCCTTTCCTTTCGGCCTCTTCTTGGAATTTTGATTATGTTTTCTCCTCTGCTCACCCAGTTTTCAGCGCATGAGCCGTTAGTTTGAATTTATGTACAACTTCAGCATAATTTACTCCAGGATCACAGTTGCACCCTCCGTTCCGACAGCCTCCTTAACCCACTGCGCTGATGAACACACGGTGGTTTATCAGCTCCCAGTGCTACAGGATGAGGATCTGTATCATAGCTTAACTTCTGCCCTATAGCACATCTTTAATAGCTGAGAAGTGTGAAAATCAGAAGGCTCAGAGCTGATGGAAACCAAGTGCAAATTTACTGGAGGGCTCTGGCTCGCTAGAGAGACAGTTGTTTAACACTTTCTGGCAATAAAAATAGTGACACTTCACTGCTCAGAGAACTGTCCTCTGATATTTTTCCAAGCTGTCTCCCACATTTCAGACACCTAGAAGAACAGCCTTTTCCCTCAGGATCCAGGAAGTTCAGCATGCAGTCTGAGGCTTCATGTGCAGGCTCAGGAAGCCCGTCCCACACAAGTTCACCCCAACTCTTTCTTAGAGACCCACAGGGCAGAGAAAATGCAGAGCACCGATAAAGACCTAGCAAAGGAACTGGTTACCATTTTTACCCTACATTTTCCAAGTCTGATAGCCACAGAATCCTTTCTTTTGTAGGTCAACTGCTCCCTTAGCACCTGTGGACAGATGAGGGCGTTGATTGGTATTTTTTAGATCAGAAAAGTGCAGCACAGCAATGCCTTGAGCGTTATATCACTTATTCATACAGCTATGGTCAGCATAGCGGGTAGATAGTCAATTTCAGTGAAAGACATGCTATCATTATGGGGAAAAATGGCGCCGATGGTGGCTGATAAAATCTTGAAAGGATATAAATTCTGTGGCTTGCCATCATACTCTGGAACCTCCTCAGTACGAGCCTGTGCCCGTTCATCCACTTGCCTCTGGCTGTAGAGGATCTAGTTTTTTTTTACTCAGAGCAAAATTCAAAAATGCAATTGTTCAGATGAAATATATGCCTGAGACGACTACTAAAAAGTTTCTTTTAGACCAGAGTAAAAGTAAAATCTGGAGATTTTGCTTTTGTTTGATCATTTTAAAGATGCTTATTTCAAGACCCAGCGGAGATTGTATGAATGCTGACTGGTGCACTTTACCTCCATAGTAAGGAAGCGACCTGGTGGCTACACACTGCTCTGATCTGGGTAAAGTAGCCCATGACTTTACCATCACCCCGTGCACCCTACTTTCCTGAAACACCCTTCTTGGGATAGTCTGCCAAGAAGTCACACAGTAGAATTAACACTCACAAGTCTAGCTTGCTCTTTTCAAGTACACATGTGAAAAAGCCTAGAATACTTATTCTTGTTTACTTTTCTCAAGTTTCTTGCTTTGAGTTGCTTAAGAAAATAAAGCAGTGATTGGGCTCATGTTCCTTGAACTTCATTCCCCAAGTCTTGGGGGGAAGAGTCAACATTACACTTGCTTTGTCCTTGCTAAGAGACCTCTAGTCTGCCCCCCAGTTGGGCTGGAGTGTCTTCAAAAGTAGGGGTGTGTGTGTAAATGTCTGAAGCCCTAGGCATCACTGAGTGGGCTGTGGCCTACTCAACATGTGTCAGACAAGGTCAACTATCAGTTTTAATACAGGTGCAGAGTAAACAAATGTAAACGTTAAATATGGTGATTTATGGCTGGCTTTCATTAAGTTCTTCCTTAGGAGGTGAGCATTTTATGGAACACTGGGGACCCCTAGAATGGGTCAGATGTAGTTCTAAAACAAGACATATTATGGCTGTTTTCTCACACATCCAGCCTCATGATACAGAGCCCAACAGAAAAGTCTACTTTACTTGGAAGGTGTCACCTAATTACATGGGTGGCACTTCCCAGCCAGGGGGAGTCAGGCGCTTCTAAAGATGAAAGAGGTCCCACAGATGCTGGGCTGGACATGGCCTTCAGTACTTGCCTGCCTAGATTCTAAATGTGAACTTAATGGTATTTAGTTTTTTAATTCTATCTTAATTTAGAAACTTTCCTCATTTACTTTCAGGACCTGGAGTCTACTAAGCAGTTTTATTCCAAATCTCCATGGCACCAACTGCTAGACACAGTCCAGAAATCTAATTCCAGATGGCCAAAAATAAACCCTTCTGACAGGAGCTAGAAGTCCAGTTTCCACGAGGGGACAGACTTTTACTCCATCTCCACATCCTCGCTTTACCACTCACCTGAAAGAATGCTTGCGTAATATATCATTTTCTGTTTGTATGGACTTAACAAGGTGGAAATATCTCTTTCTCTGTCCCACCAGGCTCTGAGCCACATTCTTCCCCAGCTTTTGAGGATGGAAAGCTTCAACTGGCTTTCCACCCCATGCCAGCCCTGGATAGCCCCTTCCTCCAGGGTCCTCAGGAGGCCCACAATACCGGCATCTCTTGCCTCACCCTTTACAAAGGAAGGACACTCTTAGTTCCCTTTCCTCTTCCTCCTTGACAACAACTCTCTGAAAGAGGAAGCTTGTAGCATCAAAAGAATGAGCACAAAGTTCATAAATGCAGAACTGGTGGTGGAGGTTGCCCAAGGGCGAAGGAGGGGAATAGAGTTTTTCTCTAATAGTTGTAGTTTTTATTATGAGCAATGGGAGAGGTGGAAATAGGGTGGTGGTTGTACCACATAGCGAATGTAACCGACAATGAATCATGCACTCAAAATAGCAAATTTTATGTCTTATATATATTTTACCAAATTGTTCTTCAAAAGGAGTGAATTCTAGGGTCCCAACCCATGTCGTCCCTGACTTTGTGGAAATGTCTCACCTTGAGCAAAACCCCTCTTTCCCAAGGAAACACCTGCTAAGGTCACAACTGTTCCTCACTGCATTGCAGAGAAGTCTGACCTCTCTTCAGCCCACTATCAATTCACCCCAAGTTTCTGCCAGGCCTATAGGTCAGTCCAAAAGGGAAGGCTGGGGCCTGCAAGGCCATGGATAGGAGCAGGCTCACAGTGTGGTGATCCAGGGCTGATGGGGCTCTTGCCTACCAAGGCACAAGGGCAAAACAATTTAAAAAAATAATATGAGACATCATGGCCTTGAGTTAGGAGAACATTGCCTTGGAGAATAAGTTTAACAATAAAAGGTACTGAAAACCACATTCATATTGTCATCATTGAATTGTTAAAGTTTGGTCTCATTATTACTAATAGATAAAATAGTGAGAATCAACATAGCCTTTGGAAAGCCTTTATTTTCATAGCCTTGTCTGGAGTCCCTGTGAAACATGTATTTGTGACATAAAGATAATGTAATGATTAGGACATGTCCCCGCATCTCCAGGGCCCTGGTCATGTACATTTTGTTTTCTTCTTTCTTCTGGTCTGGTAGCTTCCTTCCAGCATAACCTGCTGCAGATTTATTAGAGGCTCTCCCTCTGTGGGGCTGGTGCTGAATCTGTCCCAGGTAGGCTTATCAGTGACAGATTGCAAAATCCTAAGAAATGCAAATTTTTTAGTTGCGTTTCCCATCCTGGAGTAAAGTAAGGAGAGGAAATAAAAAAGGATGGAGGTTATACAATATTTGAATAAAGAATCTGACTTAACAAGAAACAAAGTCAACTCAGAAAATGTGGCATGAGATTAGGCCTTCTTAACTAGAATGATTAACAAGTAACAGGACTATTTAAAACTAGTAATACCTTTAAAAATAGTTGTTTTTGATAGTTTGCTTCCTAGATCCCTGGTGCAGAAGCTTGTTTTAAAAATTGTTTTTGGTCCCACAAGTCAGCTAACCTCTCAGATGAGATTAAAATCTTTGGGTTTGGTAAAGTTTGCATAAATATTTTACATAGATCCATCTTTAATTAGGTTATAATGTTAGAAAGTGCCATGCCGTGTTCTCTTTCCACAAATTAGACCTGAGCCCCACAAACAAATTAATTTGTGTCTCAGGGTTTTGACTGGGCCTCTTGGCTCTCCAAGCCTTCTCACAAGTACCAGTGACCCTCTGGATTTCAAATGCCTGAGGGTAAAAAGCAATTATAAAAACATGACTCTCCCAGATCAGCTTTCGCCTCTGCCTTGTCTCTGTTTTATTGATGGGAGATTGAAGGAAGATTCAAATCAGCCATCCTTCAATTCTTCACCAGCAGCAAAATGCAGAAATCATTAGCTTTTCCTGTGTAAAAGACTTTGTCCTGCCTTATTATTCAAAACTGCTTGCTTGTATGAGTCAAAAAGGGCATGTTGAATATTTATTTCTAATTTTCAGCACTGGTAAATATTATATCGCTTTGTTCCCAATGTTCTTTTTATTTTGCAAATTTTATAGCAATTAATTAATGCAGTGCAGTTATTAGCAATATCTCCCCAGTTTCCACTGCCTGCATTTAAGATGATGAAGCTTGTAAGGGCTTCTTTGGAGAAATTTCACAGCCATGCTGTGTTTGAATTATAAGATCAGTTCTAGGTGAATAGGAACTTGTTCTCAGTGGAGAAAGCTTTTATTGAACTAGAAGGCTGTATTGCAAACCTAGCCTTGTACCATCATTCCTAATTTTATTAAATTTTATCCCCCCATAAATACACTCAAAAAAAAAGAAACTTTGTAAAAAAGTAGCCAGTCACCTGATTTCACACAAAATGAGCAACAATGGCCAGCACTGTGACAAGTTAAAGAAAAGGCTGATGTCTTTCATAGTTACCAGTCTCACCCCAAAGGCTACAAAAATAGCAAGGATTGTTTTCATTATTTTGCAAAATGTTTCTATTTACTCACAAGGCTAATTTTAAATGTTACTTGTCCGGTTTTATTGGTGACACAATTCTTGATTTCTTAGAATCCTGAATTCTGTTGATCAATAAAAAATGATGACTATGTTTCTGGTGATTACTTTTCTCTCATTGCTGAGATAAAATACCCAGTGCCCAAAATTAAGGAAGGAAAGATTTATTTAGCTCACAGTTTATGGAGGTTTCAGTCCATAATCAGCTGGCTCCAAGGCAGAGTGGCACATGGCACAAGGCAACAGTTCACAGCAGCGGAAAACAGCAAACACAAGAGCAAAGAGGGGAGAGGATGGAGAGACATTTTGTACCCCTTATATTATATATTGGCTACCACCCTTGAGTGAGTGTGGTACTCACACCCATAATCCCAGTAATCAATCACAAATTCTAGTCACTTACTCCCATGACCACATGAGGTTTTGGGGGGATATCCAGACACAATCCATAACAATGTTATTGTAAGAAAATGTAATGTTTATTTGGCCAGTGCACTTGATAGATATCTGAAGCTAAACCCTGTGCACGAGGCAAAAATCTTAAAATTGTCTTCATTTTCCTATATCCATCTAGTAGTAAAGGGCTCATCCCAGAAGCGTTTGTCAAAGGCTTCTGTGAGAGCATAGTCCTGGTGATTGTAAGGTCTCTAGATGTGGTGAGTATGGGGAGGCTGTGGGCACAAAGCACAAATCTTCCTGGGAATCTGGAGGTGAAGGAAAAGCAGTAGTAAGGAAAGTGGTATAAGATTGTCTTGAACCTTGGACAAGTATTTGAGGCTGAAGAAGACACAGAATTTTGTAGGAAGAGAGAAAGGTGAGGCTGATGACGGATGATGGAGCAGGGAAAGTTACATCCCCTCAGAAAAAGATTTCCCGGTGTTAAGGGGATTTGGTAAGGGCGAGGGAGCTCTCCATGAATGACATGCTTCTGGGCTGTCTGAGCACCATAGCCTTGTTCTTCTAGGATCTAAAACAGCTTGTAATAACTAGACTCCTACCTGCAATCCCCTATCTTGGGGCCAGCACCTGTGCTCTGCAATAAACTCCCCATAGCCACCCTAGGCAGTATGGCCTGCTGGAGAGGCTCCTTACTTTTGAGGATGGTAAAGCTCAGAGAAACAGCATCCATCTGCAGACCCCTGCCAGTGGGGCTGCACCCCGTGGAGCAAGCTGCTCGTGGGATCCACATAAAACAGCCCCCTAGGCAGAGCTTCCAGAAGTGTCAACCTGCAAGAGGCAGTGAGCCCTGTAGTGGATGGTATACTAGTGTTGCAAGGTCAAAAAAAGGCTCATTTCAAGGTCATCCCAATTCTTCCTTCACAGGTCAGAGTATCAGGGTGAATGAGTGTGTGTGTGTGTGTGTGTGTGTGTGTGTGTGTGTTGAACTTGTAATTCTAGAGAAGGCAAGGGTAACAGGCCAGCCCTGCCTGGAGTAAATGTCTTTGCACTGACATCTGTTTCCTGAGGGTGGGGTGAGGAGGGGGGTCTTTCCCTGGTCCACCCAAGCACAGCACACACCGCTCCCTCTGTCTCCAGGGTTTGATCCAGAGCAATTTCGTCAAGCTGCAATTTTAAATAGCCAGTGCTTTATTTTTGGAATCCCAGAATGTGAGCCGGGTTTAATGAACCTAAAGCTATAATGTTTTACTTCTCCTTTGATAAAAATTTGTATTTCATATTTTAAAAATTGCACTCATTCTGCCAGTTGGTGTTATCAACCAAGCATGACCCATGCAGGCAGCATTCACAAACTGTACGTTTTCTTGGTCACAAAGTCTTTGTAATAGTTTAGCCATATGCTAAAAATTCAGAGCAGGGTTGGAATCCTCTCCAGTTGGAACACTCATGAATTAGAGGTGTAAGTCACTTTGAATTCCTAAGTTTACCCAGGATCTTTCCTGCTCATTGCTAATTTCTGTGCATATTTGGAATGGTGAATGGAAAACTAGGTGAGACTCACCAAAGACAAGTATGGAGCTCCACTTCTGAGTTAAAAAGGAAAGAAACTAAGTGATGTTTTCTCTACACCACGAACCTTTAACATGATGTTGAGGGTAAGAAACTTGTAGCTATTTTAAGGAGAAAATATTTAGTGGTCATTGAAACAAAATAGACACGTATTTTTCTTTGAAGGTATACTTTCTGATTTCACAAAGATGAAATATATTGCATACCTTTTTTGTTACACTGTCTGAGAATACACTGTGATTCCCTTAATATTATTATTAATCAAGAAGCCCCTCTTTTGATGCCATCTAAGCTTTTTCTTAACCACTTATTTTTGTTCTCCTATGTGTCAATTTGAAGGACATCACTTCCACTAAGTCTATGTGTTTTCATACTTCTTTGCTTTAGGTACATTGCCAGAATTAAAACTGCCTTTGGTCTTTCTTACCAAAATGTCTTTCAAAAATTTTGCATTAATTTTCTGCATGTTGGTGAATACAAATGTTCCCAGCTTCACATCACCAGCATCTATCATCTATCTAACATTCTAACATCTCTCTCTCTCTCTCTCTCATCTTCTACCCATTCTCTATTATCTATCATCTTTATTTCATCTTCTATTTGTCTATTTTATCTCTCTTCCTACTTACCTATACACCTACCCATCCAGTTTGAGTATCCAACAGTCTAATAGATGACAGTGCTGTTTCACTATGCTTAAATTTGCATCTTTGAACATTACGAGCTTTTAAAAAAATACGTAATTCATCTAGGTAAATGCCTTTTACTGACATTTCTGTTAAGGCCTTTGTTTTTTATCTAATTGTAAAGGCTCTGCTTTTATGTTTTAGTATCTAAATTCTCTCAAGTGATGATTTGTAATTTTCCTATATTATTTTTTTTACCACCAGCAATGAGACATTTTACAAGCTAAATGTAACAATCTTTTCTGTTACAGGTTTATTTATTTTTTATTTTACTTAAAGAAAAAAAGACAGAAAAAGGGTAGAAATAATACATAATTTCAAAAAAAAAGTAAGAAATCACGAGTTGATAATTACATGTTTTCCTCATAGAAGTAGTTCAAGTTACTTAAGTAAAGCATACAAAGTGGACATTTAAACAGTGAGACTGCAAACAGTTCTTTTCACCTATCCAACAAAAACTTAGTAATATGGTTATCAATCCTACACACATAAACATACATGCAGTTATATCCTTTATAGCACTTTCTTTTCCTCTCTTTTTTACAGTAACAGTAATCAGTTCTCGTACACTGTTTAGAAGTTCTATGCATGCATGAATCTCTACATGTACACCTATCTTTTCTGAATTAGAGGGAAAAACAAATTGAAACAAGACAACAAAACAAATTCCTAGAAAAACATGAAACAAACAAGTCATATAGAACCACAATACTAGGTGATCTACAGTAGTTACTACAATGTCTCTTGTTATTTTCAATAGAATTGTCTATATCATCAGGCAAAGTATAATTGAGCATAGCAGTACACAGCAATATTAATAAAAACAAAACATTGAAGGCATTATATGACTTCAAAAGCAGTTAATAATCAAACTGGAATGGGTATCCTATTGAATCTTGTGGTCTTCAGAGTAGTTGCCTCTACTCTGAGACTTGATACTATCTGGCATACCAGATTCGACTAAAATCAGTCAAGACAAAACAGTGATCTAACAAACCAGATTCAAATAAGATCAGTCATAGTAAGACAGTGTAAGTAATATAGGGCTTCAGTTTAAATTAATAGGAAATTAAGGATAGTTATGGTAGTATATCCTGCTATTTTTAGGATATTTTTCTGTGCTTTCAAATCTAGTATGAGTAGACAGACTGGAACAGAATAAAGTCAAACTAAACAGAGCAATAAGAATAATGTGATTTTTAAATCCTGATACACTATTAACAATGTCCTCTGCCTTCCTTTTTTAGAAAATTCCTCCCCTTTCAGTTTCTCAGGGTGCTTTGTACATTTTGGGTCCCACCAACTCCTTTAGTTTTTAGATTAGGGGGGCAACCTGCTATCTACCTAAGTGGTTCTGAACCTTTTTACTCCTGAGCTTGATCATGAGCTCTATTCCTTTACTTAATAAAACCTCAAGGTTTTCCTTCCTTATAGCTGAATAGTTCTCCACTGCACAAAAGTATCATGAGTTTCCAACCTATCTGCAGTTGCTGGATGAGCTGCCTCTATTTCTCTCTGGTTCCACATAGAGCATTGTTTTCTCATCTTTGACTTTCAGTTTATTAACCCTCTTTCAGGTTGATTATATTTCCTATTCAGAGCATCTTGATGGATCCTACCTCCTAATCTATTCTGCCTGTATTTCTTCTTCTTAGTGTATCCAGGCCATCTGTGTTAGAGATTATAGCCAATCTTCTCTGCCTCATCTCTGCTATGCTATTTTTCTGCCATTGGTTGTTTACTTTTCTCCTTCATTCCACTGTCTGCCCTGTTCTTTGAGGCCTCTCTGCCATTTTTCCTAGAATCCTGATGATTTTTTTCTCTCTCTCTAAAATGTTCTTCAGTATTTTTTGTAGGATTGGATTGGTGGTCATGAATTTCCCCAGTTCCTCTTTGTCATGGAAACATCTTGTTTCTCCATTAATTTTAAGTGATAGTTTTGCAGAGAACATCAATCTGGGTGGGAGGTTATTTTCTTTCAGTGCTTAGAATACTTTGCTCCAAGCTCTTCTTGATTTGATAGTTTGTGTCAAGAAGTCTGTTGTGATTTTGATGGGTTTTCCTTTATAGGTGATCTGTTTCTTTTCTCTGAACACTTTTAATATTCTGTTCTTGTGACGAATTTCTGGGATCTTGATTATTATATGTCTGGGTGTAGATCTGTTTTGGGTGTAGCTGGATGGAGTTCTGTATGCCTCATACATCTGAATATTATTTCCTTTTCCTATGCTTGGGAAGTTTTCTTTCATTATTTTTGTGAATAGCCTTGTGTTTCATTTGTGTTTACCCCTGCTTCTTTGCTCACATTTTTTATTCTTAAGTTATAGATCCTCTTGTCATCTTGTAGCTTTTGTATTGTCACTTCCTAGTTCCTTGTTATTTTTAAGAGATCCTTCCTTTTGCAATCACACATTGCAAATCTATCTTTAAATTTTGAAAGTCTATCTTTAGTTTCTGTCAAGAAATTTTGCCAGCTTTCTGTGGGGTTTTTAATTTCATGGTAATCTCTTTGGATCTGTTTCATGTATTCTAGATTTTGTTTGTATTCTTCATCAAAGGTTTCTCTCCTTTTTCTGGGTTCCTCCCTTCTTCTATCTGTGTCTTCTTGAGAGATGCTTAGCATTTCTTTTATTAATCTTCTTATATCTTGCTTCACTTGAGTTAGAATTTCAGTTTTAAGTTCATCAGTAAGGTCATGAAAGTATTTCTTTATGTCTGCTGAGGCCATGTCCAATATTGCATGTTTGCTGCCCTCAATCTCTTCTGTATTTACCTCTCCTGAACTTATTTTCCCTGAGTCAGTGGCTGGAGGCTTTTTTTTGTTTCCTTCTCTTGTCATGTTTTTGGTTTCTTTCAGACAGGTGTATGGTGGAGGTCTCAGATCCTTTCCATATTGCTTATGGTTTTTCTGAAGCATGTTGGCTAGGAGATTGCTGCCCTCTCCAATTTGCTGTTGATCTGTGAGGTGCACACAGGAGCGATGTGGGCCCACTCCTCTGAGCCAGTCAACCAGCAAGTGCCTTCACCACATTAGTCTGTGCCCTGCAGATGTCACAGGTTCAGGACAGTTTTATCCCTGGTTATTGGGTCCTGACTAGAGGCGTGACCCAGCCCAAGCAGATCCCACCAGTCCGCCTTGGGCCAGGAGCAACCGACTGACACTACTGCAGTTGCCGGTTCGGGCCCATCCTGCCCAACTCCAATATGCTGTCTAGCCAGTCACCCCCTGCACGGGACCTAATTCCTAGCACTCACCACGGGTTAGTGCAGCTCTCCACACTGGTTCTGCTCCCTGTTGTGGCATATCCTCCTGCCGAGGGTCTCCAGCTCACCAACCCCCCATTTCAGCATGATCACCATTTCAGCTTGATCGTGAGCTGCCTGACTCCAAGAGGCACCCAGCACAGTGTGGGACCAGCTCCAATGGGAGCATGTCTAGCTCCAGCCTTCCGCCTAGCACAGCACAGGACCAGCTCCAGTGTGAGCACATCCAGCTTCCTCTATTTAGATTCTTAAATTTGATTTTTGCCCAGATGAGATATTTGAGGGCATAGTAGCAAGAGTGCTACTGTAGGAATGATAAAATCTCAGTAAAATTGGTTCATGGCTTAATCCAGTACTCCACATTGTCAGGATCAAAAGCAGGCTTAAGATTTGGCTTCCTTGTAAACTGCTTCCAGCAATTCACATCCCTGCTCTTCTTTGAGGTGGAGCTTTCTGGTGGCACCAGCTGTATTTTCCAGGTTCAAGGCTGGCTCTGTTACAGGTTTAGCTCTTAAAGGTACAATCTTACAGGTATAATCTTCACATAAGTCTCCCCATTTCTCAGATGATATGAATGCTTTTGAAATATACTTGCTTCTATTTTATGGTATTAAGATAAATTTGAATCCCTCTAGAACTTTTCTGAGATGTGTATCTAATTTATATTTTGCCAAATGAGCAGTTATCTTACCCAATGGTATTCGTTTCACATTAACTTGAATGCCCCTGTGATGTTTATGGCTGTTTCAAGGCATTCTAGTTTGCCTTGTGTATCTATCTCTGTGCTGGTGAAACATTGTTTTTTAATACGTTTTGAATTTATCTTGGAGAAGCGCCTTTCATTCCTACTACTTATCCAAGTATGAATATTATATTCAAATGAATGCTAGGATTATCTTGTCATATGAAATATTCCTGAGCCAGGCCTAGTGATACATGCCTTCAATCCCAGCACTTTGGGAGGCTGAGGCAGGAGGATTATAAATTTGAGTCCAGAATGAGCAATTTAATGACTGAGACCCTGTCTCAAAAAAGAGTATTAAAAAAAGGGATGGGGACATAGCTCAGTCCAGAGTTTTGGAGATGAACTCTGTTCAATCCACTATTACTTCCACCCCCACCAAACCTATTGGGAATTTTACTGGTATTATCCTGAATTGGTAGATTTATTTAGATAAAGGAGCAATTCTTTAGAATTATGGGACTTTTTACTGAGAGATAATTTGCACAAGTGTTGCAGTTTTCTTCCTGATTTTTAGTTATTTTATATCTTTGTTAACTAGGTCTATTGATATCTTTCTTCAACTCACAGTATAAAAAATAACTACATTTTGTTTTTTTCCATTTTTCTACTCACATTTCAATATGGGGCTTTTATATTCAAACAATTATTTCTATTATTGTTGTTACTACATTACCTTATTGTTTTTGTATATTGTTTTTCTTTCAATTTTTTGATATTTATTGTTCCATTATGTTAATACTGTTTTAGAATTTTTATACTTTTCAACTCTCAATTTTTTGTTTAATTATGATTTCATTAAATAATTCTGATTTATTTTTCTGCTTACTTAAATTCATCTTTGAGTGACTTTTCCTTTAGGATGAGTACATGGAAGTAAAATCACAAGACTGATATTTTGGGTGTCAATGTAATTTTCCTCAATATTTTGTAGATGGGTTCTGTTGTGTTCTAACATTTTTGAGGAAAATTTGATTTATTGTTATTAGTAGTTTAGTTAATTTTCTTTCTTTGCCAGTCTGGTTGATGAGTTCCTTATCCATGTAAGACTCACTAGTATATTTATGTAAATCAGACACTATTGCTCCACTGGTTTTTATTAAGAAGTGGAAGTTTATTCTATGTAAAAACTTACATGACAGGATATTATGGCTGTGTATAGATGTCCTCCCAAAGCCTCATGCAGTCATAAGTGGTGCTATTTCAGAGGTAATGGAATGTAGATTATGTGATTGATTCATGGTGCAACCCTAAAATTGAGGGTGTTAGGATTAAGAAGAAGTGGTTACTGAATCATTCCACTGATTGGCTTGTCACTGCCCTAATCCTGGTAGCCTTGATACAATGTAAGAGACAGAAAGAGGCTTATTTTGTCTCTTGCTTCTTTGTTACCTTCTTCTCACCATGAAGTGTTTCTGCTTTGCAATGCTTGTCTGCCAAGCTACTTGACCTTGGAACCAGCTGATTATGGACTGAAACTTCTACAAACTGTGAGCTAAATAAATGATTCCCATTTGCCTGTCAGGTACTTTGTTCAACAAGAGAAAAGTAACTAAGACACAGGAAAAAGTATTCTTTATCTACAAATTATTCTTTTACTAATACTTTGTCTCTATATGCTCATGGAATTTCTTTTATACAGATGATGAATTTTCTGAAACTTGATCCACACATGTAAACTTTCTTTTTGTTTCATCTATGTCTTTAGTCTTTAAATTAAAAGTCTGTGAAAATTTTAAAAAATACTAAAAGATATCTTAGACTGTTTCTTGGATTTTCCAATGTGCTCTTTGCTAGTGCTTTATTGAAAGACAACACATATACACTTATACACACATGGTATTACACACACATGGTATTACAGTCACACAGAAACACACAAATACCATTCTTTTTGTTCCCTTTTTATAAATATGTGTGCCCTGTGAGCTTATGTGTTGAGAATTAGGCACCCAAGGGAGGCCCCGTGTTCATAACTCCTGCTTGAGTATGGACAGGAACTATGACTTGTTCTTGCCCATAAGAATATGGCTAAGGTGACAAGATATGACTCCCAGAATTAGGTTATATTATATATAAGGTAAAGGTGTCATTCACCTGATGATGGCTGCACACAGGCACATGTGTGCCAATTTGTGCCTACTCATATTGTTAGTGTACAGTAGGCAGAGTCTTCTTGCTGATCTTGAAGAGGCAGGCAGCTGTGCTGGGGACAGCTATTGGAGGGACAGTCTGGGACAACAGGCAGTAAAAAACTACCTGAACTGAGGCCCTCAATTCAACCACAATGAAATTATTTGTGCCAACAACCTGAATGGGCTTGGAAGTAGATTCTCCATTCATCAAGTCTCCAGAGGAAAACACATACTGGGCAATACCACGTTTCCAGCCTTCTGAGACCCCAAGAGGAAGATGGAGCCAATCAGTACTCAGACTCTGCCCTACAGAAATGCTGAGTTACAAAGTATATGCTGTTTTAAGCTCTGAAGCTTTTGGTGATTTATATATGGCAATAGAAAACCAATACACTCGCTATGTATCTGTTTGTTGAGTTATCTAGGTAAGCATTTGTGCTGATTTTTCAGGTTGGTCCATTTCTCCTGAAACATAAAATCTTTTTGTATACATGGTATCTACTGCATATTAGTTCACAGAATGCTGAGAATGATGGGCCCTATGAAAATAGTCTAGTCCCTAATAAACAATCTTGAGAACTTCTTAGGGTCACTGGAATTGAACTTTGCAGGACTGAAGGACAAATCTGTGATCAATGGAAAGTGTGCATTCCAGAATTATTTGCTTTATCTCAGCTGTATTCCCAAGGACTTCTGTTATAACGTTTCCTGCACAGCCTTAATGTACAGATGAACCAATACTGCCCAGCTGACAGGCAGCACCAGGGACATTGCAACAATTTGTACGTGGCTAGTTCAAGCCCCTGTGTGTTCCTATGGTCACCTCAAGGAGCACAGTAGTCCAGACACCACCATCATCAAACGAGTCCAGGACCTTGATCCCTAAGCTTCCCCTGAGTTCTTCTTGTGGTGGAAAAAGTGAAACATGAAAGTCATACTCAGATGCATAAACATACTTCATGTTGGTTCTCAAAGTCCCTAAAGTTTAGATGACACCCTTTCTTATTTTCTACCATAGGAAGATTTTCTTCCATTTTTTAATATCCCTTTGAACATCTAAACATTAAATGCATAGTATCAGTTCAGTCACTCAGCACATATTCTTTAAACACCAATATGTAAAAGGAATCTAGACTGCTATCTTGCATTTTAATTATCTAAAATCTTTAACAAGGATTAGCAAATGGAACTGACTGCTCTTTAGTGTTTTAAAATGAATGTGTGAGTCTGAGATATTCTAAAACTTGCAATACAATTACCCATTTATTACCTAATTATTGTTACACATTTCAAAACCTAAATATTGTCTAACCCTAATCTTTGAATATCTAGTTATGTTTTGATGATGCTCTTTAGCCATGGACTGAAATGGAACCTTTGAGGAACAGCAGGGATCTCCTCCTTTGTCTTGTTGGTCTTACATTCCCACCCACTGCTGGTCTTCTTGCACTTCTCTTGGTCTCAGGGTCTTTCCCATATCCCCCATTTCCCACTGGGCAACAACAATACCCTTTCTAAGAGTCTTTCCTATGTGCAGAGAATTTCCCTCTCCTTTATGTCCCATCTGTTACCTCTGCCTCTGTCTGGGTTTTATGTCCTTCTGTCATCATTTAGAGTATCTGATAGTTACAAAAGATTTCACACATTGTCCTCCTCTTTGAAGTCCTTGAAAAGTCAATTTAATATGGGAACCTCTATTATTCTTTGAATTAGAAAAGAACACGGCCCCATCTAAAATTGTTAGTCTTCAGTTACTTTCTCTGGTGGCTTAATCTTCTCAACAAAATCCATGGTGAAGATTTCTTCTCTTTGGTCTTTAAATACAGAATTTACTTTGCTACCATCTTGGCCAAAATGAGGGCAGCCCTTCAGAAGAGTGTCGAGAATGAGGGGTACTCAGGAAATGGCCATCTGTGGTCCACAAACTAGGGATAGTGGAATCTCAGCATCAGCCTTCCTAATATTTGAACAGTAATTTAATGTCTGTTGAATTTAATAATTAAAGTTGGTTTTTCATCTCTTTTGAATGCTTCTAAAAATTCTTTTTTTTAAAAAAAATGATTCTTTATAAGACTCCCTTCACCACAGAAAGCAGAACAATTTATGGAACATGGAATCTGTCTGCTTTTCCTGAGGGGCTGGAGAGTAAAGCAAATTTAAATCTGGTCTTTCTGAGTCTATTGCATTAAAAAGTAAGCAAATCCTTAAAATGAAAATTTTAAAAATAAATCACCTTATTGGACAATCTTCTATTGGTTGAATTAAGGAGAAAACGTTGGGAAACCACCAGAAACAAACCAGCTACACACAATAACTATTTCCACTTCTGCAGAGAAATTTTGGGGAGTCAACTGGAGCCCTGCCTCACAGAAATGAATGAACTTTGTATAACCTGATGATACATTTCTTAAATATGACCTCATCCAAAGAATATGATTTCTATTTCTATGATGCATTTCTTTGAATCTTTGCATGGCATGGAACTATCAACAAATGTGTATCTTGGAAATCCATATTGTGTGTTGGCTACAACAGATTTAGTATAGGTTTAATTTTTAAACACTGAGACCACCCTCTTTTAGATTATGTCACAAAAGTAGTTTCTTAAGTTGCTAATCAAGAAAAATTTAATAAAAATTTTAGTCTCGTTGTAACTGTTTAGATTCCTTGTATTATTGGAAACGTTCAAGGGAGTCACTTGAATTATTTTACTCCAAACTATAAGTATTCATATTTTAAAAATTATACTTTTGGTATTCTGGCTTGGTTCATGAGAATAATTAGAACAATTAGAAATACATTAAATTTTTTTTAAAAAGTTAATAAAAACATGAAAGCTAGGAGATATACATGGTAGCAAGTGTAAATGGTCAATTAAAGATACCAAAGTATTTCTGTGGGCCTTAAGTAGCTTCCTTTATGGCAACTAATAGGTAATGATTTGAAAATGACCTATATCCTAATATTAGAGAATAAGAAAATTCTAGTAATCACTTCCTTTTACTTGTCTTTGCCCCGAATTGATCTGTTTATCTGAGTTGATGTGGTGACCTCAGGGTAGCCCAGCTTGTAGGAGGGTGTGACTGAGTTTTTCCTGAAGAATGGCCTTGTCTTATCTTGACCTCGACTACATGGGATTGCTAGAAGGCTGTTCTTGTCTCCCCAGCTCAGTGCTAGTTTCAGAAATGTGACTTCCACTCTGTAGGACGGCCTGTCTCCAAATCCTGCTCCCGGAATTCCAGTCCCACCAGGAGTTCGCCAGAGTCCCTTTAGGCTATGGACAATTAGAAGCAAAAGCAGCAGGGGTCTTTGGGTAGGATGTGCTTACAAGGTTTTGGTGAGAGTGGAAGAGAGAAAACTGATGCCATTTGAAATCAGTTTAAACCTAGTAGTTCAATGAAATACTTTTGTTTGGGAGAGATGAAACTTAGCCTGTCATCATAAGACCGAGGGAATAGTTCTCAAGTAATTTTATAAATTTTCAAGATCCATTGATCTATTTTCCTCTCTCTTGTTCATCAAGAACAGTTCTCCACATTATTAGCCTCTAATTGTGTTCCAGGAAAAAAACTCAATGGATGCCCTGTTTCCTGACCTGGTAGGTTAGAGTAGGCAGAGGTCATGGTGGGCAGGGGCTGGCGATACTCTTTCAGTCATATCTCACTGATTATGAGGAATATGGAGACACACACAGGGGTTTCTCTAACCCAGGAAGTTTCCAGTTAATGTCGTCCCTTCTAGACACCCTTGCATTTCACACGTACTGATCCATGTGCATCTGCTTGTTGTCTCATCTTAAGTTGAACAACCTCCAGGCCAGAGATCCAATACAAGGTGAGCTCTGCTCAGGTTTAACCTTCGGGGTCAGATTGTGAGGGTTAACAGGGAGTGATAACTGGAAAAAGAATCTCTATGCCAACGAATTCATCCGGACAAAGGACTTAACTTTTGGCTAGATAAGATGACGTTTTTATAGCATGGAGATTCTGACACATTTACAAAGTCCTGCTGATTTCAGATGTACTGAAATTTATTTTTCCTTTCATGTCTGCTCAGGCAAGGGAGACACTAGTAGAAAGAAATCTTATCAGACAGCAAGTTAGTTACTTTCAGTTTCAATAATTGTAGATTTCAGAGTATCAATTTCTGGTGCTCTAAAGCATGTCCACCTTTTTGCTTCTACAAATTGATTAAGCTTTTTATTTGATATCACAGGAGTCTCTGGAGGGTTCTAACCTATATTTCAACCTTTGAAGAAATTCATGCCCGAGATATTGCTGCTGGACAATCTTCAAGGTCATTAATATAATGCTTAGAAATTTTCTGCTGAAAGTAGATTTAATCAGAACCCTTTTCTATGTGTCTCCTCATTGCATGATTCAAAAAGTGTTTTGCCTTTCAAGTGCCTTAGGAAGGCAGCTTTTATTACATTTGCTTTGCACCTTTAAATACAAGCTGCCAAGGGGATTTTATGGACAAAATAGGATAAAATTGATATGATAAAGTAATAACATAAACTAATCAAAACGTATAAGTGCATATAGAGAAAAGTTGAAGGTTAACATTTAAAGTTCTTTATAATTCTTCATACAAATGAATCTGAGAAATTTTAGTCAGAATTAAAAAAAATAGGGCGCTCCTGTAGGAAACACCATAGAGTGGAAAGGTTTTGGTGATAAGTAAAATGATCTCTCGGACTTTCCCTATTGGTCTGTTGTACCAAGAAATTTACATATGAAACTGAAGAAGACACCTGTGACAGTGCTGGGTTGCTAGTGTCATATGTATCTTTTTTAGTAGCTCAGGATGGAGTAAAAATTAAGTTGCCTACGTTCTTGGTGTCGGTGCATACATAAATGAAGCGTAAGGAAGCTGGTATGACAATGCTTAAAATCAAACTACATTCCAAGGCAAAGAATAATATGATATAACTATGTATAATTGTGTTATGTACATTGCATAACAACAACAACAACAAAGATGGCTCATTCTTCACAGTATGTAACGATCTTACATATGATGCATCTAATAAGATAATATTGAATTTCATGAAGAAAGTGGACAGAACTGGAGGAGTTCTTTGCCTTGGAATGCACTTGGATTTTTCCTTCTGTTTCCTTCATTAAGAAACAATGAGAGATGGGGAATTAAATAAAAGTTTGAAAAGTTAGAAACTATGTTTTAGTTTTTAGGACTTCACATTTCAGAGAATGGAGTCTTGCACAAGAGGCTGACCACCAGCTGCCAGGTGATGGTGTGGAAGGAGCCGGGGGTTGAGAAAGAGTCTCGCTAGGAACTGTACTCAGTCACTGTGGTACAGAAAAGATACATAGCACTAATGTGCTGTGAAATATCCCACCCACTCTTCTTCAGTTACTTGTAATAGAAAACAAGGATTAAAGAAACATTACATCAAAAAACCACATTGCTAATAAGAAAATTTAAATTGTAATTCCATTAACTTGCTGAAAGAATGACTTCTTTGTCCAGAAATGTACATTATAAACCGATTTGTGGACTGAATCAGACTCCCCTCCGTGACCCCAAGTCACAAGTATTTCTCGAGAAAATACTCCAACCGAATGAGCTACAGTAAAAGTGGTTTTGCAGAAAATGAATAAAGTGATCTTTTAAAAGTAAATAAAAGGAGTTAATGATACTTTATGACTTAATGCTTACTTTAATAGTTACATGTGATTTTTGGTTATGAATGGAATTTGTCCTTTCCCCTCAGTTTTATTCGTGAAATTTAATATTATCTTATTATCATATGTAAGATTGCTATGTATTTCAGGCAAAGAATAAGCCATCTTTTTTGTTGTTATTATGTAATGTGCATAACACAATTATATGTACTTTTCTCTTCTAGTATTCTTTGCTCTGGAATGTACCTTGATTTTGAGTATAGTCACATCAGCTTCCTCATGCTTCCTCTCAACATGGTGCACTTCATTCCTTTTTCCTTCTAGTGATTTGTATTTATATTTAAGATTGATCTCTTGTAAAATGTATGTAATTGGATTATTCTTTTCTATGTAGTCCAATCATTTCTGCCTTTTAATTAGCAGTGTTTAGTGCAGCAACTTTTAGTGTTATTTTTGATGCCATTGAATTTGCCAGTCATCTTGCTTTATTTTCTATTTTTTATTTTCTTGCTCCATTTCTGCCTACTTTTGTATTAGTCAAAAATTTTTATAACTATTTTATTTCTTTTATGGGCTTCTTAACTATCCTTTTTGATTATGTTTGATACTGTTAACAATGTGAATGTTTACTATAAGAATCTATTAGTTTGTGTATTTTCTTCGGATGTCATGTTGATATTTAGCATTTTTTTTTACTTTACATTTTTTCTTTTCATTAGATACCTATTACTCCCCACTTCACTTTCATACTTTATACTGTAAAAATGTTATAGATGCCCAGCAATATATAATCTTATTCCATTGTATTGTGCATGAAATTACTATCATATCTTTTACTTATACCTACATTATAAAACCTATCATATAACATTTTTATTCTGGCCATAAATATCCAGTTTTCTTTTAAGTAATTTCAATAAATGAAGTATTATCTTTTTTTTGAGAAGTTTAGAAGTGTATTTTTTAACATCAATACATTTATTAGAAAAGAAGGAAGTTAAGAAATAGTCTCATATCTTTCCTTGAGAAATTAAAAATAAAAGAATAAAACCAAAATCAAAGAGAAGAAAATAATAAAGATATAAAACACAATCCCTTGCCAAACTGCCAACATCACTTTTCATAAAGGTTAACATTTTGATTCTTACATTTCTTTAAAAGTAGAAAAACCTCAGAATAGTCTAAATAACTTTGATAAAGGAACAAAATTAGAGTTCCAATCCTCTCCAATCCCATGACTTATCACAGTTATACCAATCATGACAAAACAGTATTGATATCAAGATAGACAAACCATCAAAGTACTAATAGCAAGTTCCATAATAGAAAGTATTATTTAAAATATTTATCTGCCTAGTTACCAGTTGTAGTTTTTTGTTTCCTTTTTTGTACAGCCAAAATTTTGCATCAGTTTTTTGTTTGGCCAGCAAGGATATATTTACAGAATTTACTGTAGACAATTTGCTGAATTCTCTCAGCTTTTATTTATTGGAAAGCATCTTTACCTTATTTTTATCTTGGAAAGATATTTTCAATATATGTAGACAGACATTACTATTGTCATTTGGTCAGTACCTTAAAAAATATTATCCCATTTTCTAGGCCTCCATTGTTTCTTATGAGAAATTAGCGTAATTTTTTATCCTTGTTTTCATTGTGAATAACCTATTTCCCCTTCTCTAGTTGCTTTCATTTTTTTCTTTATCTTTAGTGTTAATCAATATGGCTATACCTAGTTTTGGTACAGTTCTCTGATTATGCTACTTCAGATTACTTGAGCTTGTTGAGTCTATACACTGGTGTTTTTCTGTTCATCAAATTTCCACTTTGCTGACTCATTATTTTTTCAAATAATTTTTACTGCTTCAATCTTACTTTCTTCTCTCTCTTAGGGGATCTGAAGATCAACTGACATCCCACAGAGCCCACCAAAGTTCAGTTGATCTTTCTTCAGTATGATTTCTTTTGGTATTCCTTTTAGAAAGTTCTTAAGATTGTAACATTCCCACTGCACTGTGTAAGCATTATCTGACTTTGTAGTTTACTATCTCCAATTTGCTTTTATGCCCAGCCAGTGAGTCTCTAATTTGTGTTACTTACATTAAAGGTATGTAATCACTATTTGGTTTTATCTTATAGTTTAAATTTATCTATTTATATTTCTTATACATTTATTTATGACCCTGTATTTTTCATTAATCGTTTGATTTATTTTACTTGATTCTTTGAACCTCTTTATATTAACTGAATTATAGACTTTGTCTCCTATAATTGGAATCTACAGTATCTCTAGTTTAGTTTTATTGCTTGGATTCAAACTTTTCTTTTTTCTTTTTACATCTAGAGATCTTTGAACTCTGGATGTTGCAAATTATTTGTTGTAGCAAATCTAGATTCTGTTATCTTTCTCTGAAGAGTATTGATTCTTGTTCTAGTAGGAAATTCAGATATTGGCTTGGTTATGTGCTTTGTCTGCACAGAACCATGGACAACATAGGTGCTTCTCAAGCTAGATGTAACCTAGCAGGACTTTTTTTTTTTTTCAAAACGCTATTTCCCCAGAGCTAATTCCTGAGTTTAGATTTATAGTCTTCCTAGAGTGATGTGGAATACCTCTAAAATGAAGCATTTAAGATGAAAACGGTAAGATAAAGTCTTTGCACAAGTTGATATCTTTTCGGTGTCTTAGTATGTCTCAGTTATATGCCACACGATTACAAAGGTGCTTAGGAGCTACCTTCACTCTGTCTTGGCTCACACATGTCTTCAGTGTCTTCAGAATTCATGTGCTTTCTCCCGTTTGACCCCTAATGTCTCTGTTTTGTTATCTTATTTTGCAAATATTCTTCTTTCAGACAGAGACTTGCAAGTGGCCTCTAAATGGACCCTGGGACTCTCTCGGCACATCCTCCTCCTAGCTGATGCCATTCCTGACCCACAGAACTGAGCCATGTTAGTTATTCTTCACTCCAATTATGCCACCAAATTTGGTGAGACTGCTCCATTCTATATCATGGCTGGGCAGGGGCCCTTGGTGGAAGCCAAGGAGGTTGTGACCTTTTTTCTCTGCTCTCAGACATCTTCCTCTGAGGCTGCCAGTCTTCTGTGCCTGAAAACAACTGCCTCAAATATTCTGTCCAACTTCATGGTTGTCTGTTGACTACAGAGTTCATTTGGTAGCAATTACTCTAATATAGGTGGAAGCAAATTAGCTTCATTATCTTTAATAAGTATCTTAAAGTTTTAATATATATATATATACACTAAAATTTGAAAAAAGTATAATTATAGATAAATCACAAAGACAATTAGAGTTACATAAAAGAGCATAATTAATGAAAACATTGACAACATGTACAAAACAAGTTCCCAAAATCCAGGAGGTTAAGATAAAAAGAAATGGGAAAAAAGTGATTTTATTCTAATTTCTAATTTTTCCTGGCAATAGAGTTCAATATATATTATCTGAAACTAAACATTGAGGATTGAGATTATATTGTTAAAGTTAGGGTTTTATATTATAAAAGTAAAGAAGAACCAATGAGAAAAAGGAAGGCAGTTGGGGGTAATAAAAGTAAGCACAAATCCTAATTGTATATGAGGTCAAATCAGCAGTTAGGGTATATAATGGGAAAATCTAGAAAGAAGACTATAACTACATTATTTAAAGTTAAAGTTATAACTCCTAAGAGAACAAAAAAAATAAAATTATATCTAAAATGTCCAATAAAATCTGATTTTAAAAAGTGGCTTTAACTTATTTTTTCACTGTCAAAATTTCACTAGTACAATGCTTATTTACCACATTACTGTTTAATATACAGTAGTAAGAATTTAGTCATGTTCTTATTTATCTTACTATGGAGCATAAAGTATTATCTTACATGGATATTTTTATATAAAAAGTACTATCAAATGCAACCCGACACTGCTGGTTCTCAGCCGAGGCGAGGCGCGTTCCTCTAATTCAAACATTCCACCGGAGTCGGGCCCTGAACCACCGGAGTCGGGCCCTGAACCACCGGAGTCGGGCCCTGAACCTATCCCTGAGTATATCCTTTTCAGAGCGTGATCGAGTCAATACAATTTCACGTACTGAAGAAAACCCCACAAGTCAGCTTTACTCTGGGGTTCCAGACACATTTACTATGAGACATCAGACATTTGATTTCAGGAAATATAAAAAAAAAAAATTAACTGAATTCATCACATTTCAACAAGACAGGGACAGAGCGTGAATAGCTAGTTGCATTTTCTTAGTGCCTTCTCTTTCTGCTTGCACATCGCCTGGTTCCTTGCTCTTCCCAGAGTCCCTCAAATAATAATAAAAAAAGAATGAAGAATCCATTAAAAATGCCTTTTACTAAGTGTCTGTCCTTGGCAGGGCGACACGGCACTCTGAGCTAAAGTGAGACTTTTCTAGAAAGGGCGTGCAGGTTTAGAGGCTCAGTTAAAAGGTCCAAACGCTTTATTCTCGGGCAACTTGCTCAGCAACTACTGCTTTAAGGTGGCATCAACCTTTACGATTGGAAACTTGGGTCTGGAGGACACGTTGCTATTGAAATAAAATGGGAGCTTCCTCGGCTTTATTAGGGAGGCTTTTTAGGGTTTGCCATTCATTTCACCTTGACATTTATGCTAAAATTTAAAACGCTTGATCTTTCCTACTCCAGCTCCTTTTCCACCAAATGGGGAAAACCATAAAACCCTTGCAACTGTTGTGAAGAAGGAGCAGAGGCAGCTTCAGAGCTGCTTCTCAGGGCTCGCTCATTGCAGGGCCATTGCGATTTGGGTCATAATTTTGATAATAAAATTAAGATGAAAATTATTCTGAACATATTTCAAACCAATCCCTGTCTATAGTTGCCTTTATTCTTATAAAGAAGGGGAATAAATACTATGTAGCTTTCTGTGGAAGAAAATAATTGTGCACACAGGTAGTCACTGATCTATCTCCACTTTCTTTTCTGTGGCGTGAGCTGATTTGACCCTCACTGTTCCTCGATCTTGGTTATGCCCGGAGCTACGGGATAAGGGATCCTTCATTATGTGTACGTGTGTTGCCACAGGTAGGAGTCTGGCTAGGAAAATAGGGCACATTACTGTGGTAAAAGCTCCAATTCCACTTTCAGAAGGATGGAGGTGAAAACCGACTGTTGAGGTACTACTCTTTAAAAGGACCTTATTATGAAACAAAATGTCCATGCTCAAAAGGGCTCAGTGGATGACAATCTCTTTTCTGTTGTGGCTGGACTTCAGTGAAAACCTGCCAGCTCGATTTGAAGACAGTAAGGACAAGAATTCATGATAAAAATATTTCTAAATCACAAAATACAGAAATAATGCATGATGAAATTAACCTAGCTTCTCTTAAATTTTTCCAATTGTGGAGTTCTTAGTTGCTCTAGTTTAAGTGCTCTCTTTGCATCTCTCTTTCTTTGTGATGCTTTCTCTGTATGTCTCTCCCAGTCTCTGTCACTGTCTCTGTCTCCTTCTCTTTTCTCTCTCAGCACATGTTTGTCTGAGTTTGGAGGAAGCCAGCAGCAAGGGTGGGTTAATGTCAATAAACTCGAGTCAGAAATGGTGAGGTGAATCAGACATTTCCCAGAAGCGGTGCCTATCTAGAGACTGATAAGCGTTCAGAGCCACAGAGGGGATATTCTGCAGGTGAGAGTCTGGACTGTGGCCTCTGCGCCTAGCTGCCTGCTGTCGGTGGAGGGGTCTGTATCACAAGAGGATCAGGAAATGAGTATAATCTATTGCAGGGTTCGGAGAAGGAAGCATGCAGAATGTCCACTTCAAGGTACCGATAGATAAAGAAAGACATTTGAAAATGAGAATCAGAACTGAACAGGAAATGCCAAGAGGTTAGAAACAAAAGTATGCTTCTAATTAGAGAAACGATATCCCCAAGATCATTTCTAAGGTTTTAGTAAATCTATTAACTAAAACTTCTAGTTTTAGAATTGCTTTAATACTAAGTTAAACTGTAAAAGTAGCATGTGAACATAGCTTAAAAAGTCAACCTGAAGTAAAAAAAAAAAAAAAAAAACTGTATCTGTCTTGATATCTCTAGTTTCATTTTAATTAATCACTATTCGATCTGGTTTCTTGCATGAACTCTCAGAAATTTTATTTCTTACATGTAGACTGTCTCTGTCTCTGTCTCTGTCTCTGTCTCTCTCTCTCTCTCTCTCTCTCTCTCTTTCCCCTTTTGACCTCACTGGAGAAATAAAAGTGCATGATTGAACTGTAATATCATTTGAAACCTGAAGTTTTAATCTAACACCATAGATAGGATAAAGGTCTTTGCATTCTACTTTACATAGATTTCCCTTGATTTAATGACATTAGAGAAGACAAAGCACACACTGGTACAATGAATTCAGTATTCTGGCTTTTGCTAGCTTTTTGCCTTTTTAAACAATGTTGCTATACCCTATACAGCTGTGAACTTTAGCTAGAGAATAAATTCACCAAAGTAGAACAAATGAGTTAATTTCATTTAGGAATAATAATCCTATTTTTATAATCATCTTAATTCCACCTGTCTTGCCCATTTGAGGGTGTGTAGGTAAAAATTCTTTTTAAAATACTACCTCAATTTATATTTCTTTAATTAAACAATAAGTTGAAAGTCTTAGATTTTATTTATTGTATTTACTTTTCTCTTTGTAACCTATATTCATTTTTCTAGTGGTTTATTTCTTTTTTCTAATGATCTGTGTAGCACTTTACCACTTATATTATGAAAGTTTCTCTTAACTAAATATCTTTTCCTCAAATTATTTTTTCCTTTGATTTTATTTCTGATACAAATAAGTGATTAATTGATAGAACTTTTTCTGGTTCTAGATTTTTAGTTTTATAAAAAGTTTTGTTCTTTTCAAGATATTAAAATGAAGATTGTGTTAAATTTTTTGATAGTCATATTCATTTTTATATTTAAAAGTTTGATTTATCTGGAAATAATTTTGGTGAAAAAAATGAGATAGGAATTCAAAATGTCTGCCTTTTGATCTTTTCCTTATGGATTTAAATGCCACCTTTATCACATTTAAAATTCCCAGATGTATTTTGTTTATGCTTGGCCTTTGAAAAATCTCCTAATTTAGTGCTTATTACTGCCTTGGTCTTTAACTACTTGATTTTTTGCAGTTTTAAAATGATATTAACATCTGTTAAGACTAGTGTGTGTTAGTACAGTCTTTGAGAATTTCTCTAGCTTTTCTTGTACTTTGATTTTTCTCTATAAATTTTAGGATAACTCATCTTTCCCAAGAAAGTCTCAGTGGTGTTTGGAATGGGATTGAGAAGCATTTGTGGGTGAAGCCAAGCAGAACTGATATCCTTGAGATGAGTCTTTCTAGCTAATAAAAAAAATATACTTAAATATTTTCAAATTTTCTCTTATGTTTCCAGTAGAGGTTTGCTTTTATTTGTTGTTGTTAAATTTGTTGGTGATATTTACAAGTATCATCTCCCTTATCTTTCTGGACTATTTTTCATGTACAGAAAAATTGTGACTCTTATACCTCATAGTTTTACTAGCCATTGTAATGTATTTTCTCACTGTATTGGTTTTATCTGTTGCTTTTCTTAGTAATTTCACATATGCAAACTTTATCAGGAAATAACAATCATTTTCTTGCTTTTTAATTTTTTTTTCTATTTTTAGCTATCTGTTTAACTATCTGCATTGGTATTTTCAGAGCAATATGATGTTTTTGCTTTTAGTGGCAAAGTAGGATAATGAAGAACTAAAGCCATGCAGTGCATGACCATGTGCGTGCCAAGTTGCGCTTGCCAGGACTCCACAGCAAACACTCACTTGTTACCCCGTCATCCGTAAGGTACAGACATCCATGCAGCATTGCAGCAAGCCAGAGAGGATGACATTACCACTACTTCTACTTGCTTAATGAAGAAACTGGGCAACCCTAACATTTTATGTTGAATAAAAAGAAAGAATGCAAAACTTGCATTCTTTATAATGTCAGTGCCAAGTTTGTAGGGTAAAGTCATGTGCTTATGTGTGAATTTGCTTATGTGTGAATCTTGATGTAGGCTTTGGATGGACTGTGTAGCAGTTGTTAGTTTGTTAAAAGTTTGTAGTTTTTATCCTTAAAGGCCATGGAATTTATTCAATTTTATTTTCTTCTCCTAGTGAGATGATTATATGTGGATGATTTTCCTTCTGTAATTTGTTTTTGAGGTACCTAACTTTAACAGATTTGATAAGAATAAATCATGCTTGTAATTCTGAGATGTCTTACTGTAGAAGGCATGTTTGTCACTGGTATACTTGGGATTTTAAAATATGTGTTAAGAAACACACAACTCAATTTTTCTCATTGCCAGTGTTGTTTCCAATCTGAGCTTTAAGGGTATTTTAAAATAAAAAATGAGTTGGAAAGTTTTTTTTCCTCCTTCCAGTCTCTTGAAAAGTTTTTAAAAGATAAAAATTGCTTATTCCAAAAAATAAAATTAACTATGGATTCTAAAACTGGACCTTTGTCTTTTTAGAGTTTTTTCTTTATTTATTTTGTATAGAATTTTCAAGGAAAATTTGTGGCTGTTGATTAACTTTTAATGATTATTGTTGAATTGTCTTATGATACCTAGGTAGGGAAAGATTTCAAAACAGAAATAGCCCTAACAATGAAAGAAATTTGATAAACATAACTGAATTGAAATTAAATATTTCTGCTTAACAAAGGATTTCTTAAACAAATGTGAAAGGTGAGTCATAATTTAGCAGAAGGCATTTAAAATTGTTATGCATTGAATTATGTTCTCTCCAAAAAAGATATGTGGAAGTCCTAATCTCCAGGACCCTCAAACCTGGACATCCTGGAGGCAGTGCAGTCACAGAGCTAATTAATTAGTTAGGAGGGTTGGAGCAAGATGGGCTTCTAACCCAATGGGACTGTCGTCCTAAGGAAGAGAGGGAGATGAGGTGTACACAACCTCCGAAGCAGAAAGCGGCGAGAGAACAGAGGAAGGGACTGAAACGCTGTTGCCACCGGCCGAGGAACACCAGGACTACCGTAAACTGGGAAAGGCGGGAAGAATCTTGCCCTAGAGGCTTTGCAGAGGCCAGAGCCTTGAAGACACTTCGACTTAGAATTTCCACATTTCAAAGCTATGGGAATAAGTTTCTGTTGTTTTCTGTTACAGTAGCTCTAGGAACTTAATGCAATAAAGTATATAATTTCTAAAAAAAATCTGTGTCCAGAATATTTTAAGAAATACGACAAGTCAATTTAAAAAAAGACTACACCAATAAATATGGGCAAATATATAAAGTGGAATACAGTCAATGCATACACTTCCCTGTTTCTTACAAACTATAACCCATGAAACAGGGAAAAGAGAATTTGTGTGACAGTAATGACAATGATGATTTATATTTTAGCAGTTCAATCATAGTATTATTTTATACATTTATAAATTAAATTTAAAAAATTAATAATAATAATTTTTATTCACATGTGTGAGTGTCCAAGTCACGGCCTCTGTTTTATTCTGCTGAGATCTGCAGATAACCCCGCAGGCAGCAGTGAGCTAGGCATTTGGAAACGCTGCCTTGGCCTTGGAGTGTTCTCTACGCCAGGTCAAGTTGGGAGCTGGCTTAATACAATCTAGAATTTTAACCACAAGGCCAAAGGCTCCTGTCTTCCTCCCAGGCCAGGCAGCCCCTGGAGGTCGCCAAGTGCCAGCTCTCTCCTCGCTTTCCTGCTCTGCCGAAGAGCAAAGCCAAAGTTCAGCATTCCCCATCGCCAGAGCCAAGGGGCAGCAATCCGAGGCACAGGAATAGAAAATGTTCATACATTTGCAGGCAGAGATCCTGTGCTGTATGGAGGCTGCCAGGTGGATTTCATCCTGCTTCCCGGGTCTCACCTCATCCTTTGCGCTGTAAGCTCCACAAAGTCAGGAACACCTCTCCAAGGACATGCCCGGCCTGGATGTCTGTCCTGCCAATTGTTCCTGCCAGCTGCGCAGAAAACCGGTGGAACTGAAGCCAATTTCCCCCTGGTTTTCTCATTACTCTGTATTCTGGGGTTCTCTACGCCTTCCTCCTAGGGATTACATTAATCCGCCAAATGGCCACGGGTCAAGGTCAACAGTCAGTTTCATGTCAGCTTTCTGGAAACAGAGAGGGGCCAGCCCACCTCCTGGAGGCTTCCCTTTGCCCTCCACAGGCTGCGGCCTCCTTGCGTAGCCAGCTGGAACAGAGGTGAAGAGCTAGGAAAAAGATTCTGCCTGTTTTGAGATGTGCACCTGATACCCAGAGGACTTGGCGGGAGGTTCATGGATGCCTGTGTATCTTCTGTTCACGAAACACTCCGTCTTCTCATCTATATGAGACGAGCTTGGCCTCTACTAAGTGAACAATTTCATGATTAAGTGTGCAAAGTCTAGAGGGGCGAGGTTGTAGCCTGCACTCCTCCAGTCGTGGTCTAGGTAATTTCCCACTTTTTCTGTGCATTCTAAATTCTCTTTGAAGCTTCTAATGGGCCAATGTTCAAAGGGTATTTTTGATAATTTATGTCTAGCTTTCAGGGCAAAGCGACAGGACTGGAATCGAGATGCTTGCTCACAGTTCATTGAGGCATTTTCTCCTGGTAAAATGGTCCCTGATGTGGAATCAACACTGAAAGACGCTCTCAGGCCAGAAGACCCTTCTCTCACTCCTGCTCTGCCAGAGGACCCTCTGCAATACAAGAGAAGGAGAAACACAAAAGACCGCTTTTTCATTTGTTTTGTGCCCTTTGGCTCTCAGTAGTAATTTTTTCCTCAAAAATTTAAGGTCTGTACTAGTAAGTTCTATGTGATAATTTTCCATTTGATTTTTATCAATTAAACGCACCTCATATGTAGATTTTTACCTTAGGCGACCCTTTTGATTCTTCTAGTCGATTGCAAATTTAACAAAATGTCATGTGCATATTCCTTCTTGGTAATTATCTGGTTTTATGCGTTCCTTCCTGTTCCCTTCAGGCCCTTGCTGGTGAGATTTCTGCTCTCCTGGGTTTCACAGAGGTGAGAATTAAGCTCCATTTGGGGTTGAACTGTTGGTTAAGACAATGTCCTCGGGGCTGTGGGGTTTGTTAAATGTCTTCCGGATCTTTCTCTGTGTTTGGTCAGGCACAGGTATATCTCCTCCCTGATGTGTTGTTTGGAGACTGGTGTGGATGTGAACTGCTTGACACAAGTCATGTGGGTACAGCCACCTCTTTTTTCTGTAAGCGATGGGCTGAGATGGCACCTGGCACAAATCCAAAACTAGGGATGAGACCAGAGCTAGAGCTCGGACCTTTTCCTTCCTGTTTGTCTAAGGTAGTAGTTTGTAGTTTGGATGCCGGCGGTGAGATATATTTAAAGGTGAAAATGTTCTTAGAGGAGACTCCTTTCAGCGTGAATTATGGGAGCTTGTCCGCTCTGGGACCAGGGACTGAGAGCTTCTTCCTGTACCACTTAAAAGACTCTTGTCTCCCACAGGGCAATTTGAAAGTTTCCTCATCTGTCCATGAATGTGGCCAAAGCCCCAGGGATTCATTTTTATCTTCCTCATCCTCTTTGAAGTGCAACATTGTACATGTGCTCTGCAAATAAGACCCAACGTCTCACCCTCCCTCCCTGCGCTAGGGGATGGGTGAGTTGATTTGGTTGTCTGGTGTGGCTGACTTGCCCCAGCTCCTGTATTGCCCACAATCTGTTTCTGAGTTTCATTTCTGATGGGGCCTCTCCAGTTTTCAAGTCTGTCATGGTCTGAGGATTGGCTTGGAGGACTGTGTCCCACTCCCCTTTGAATATATCTGAGGAAGCCTACAAAGCTTGTTAGGACCAGAAGAAAGGTTTCCATTGCTGTACACACCTCCTGCTGAGAATCTCATGCATCACACTTGGTGGAGTTCTTCATTTTTACATCACAAACAAGGATTCTGAGTCACAGAAAGTAAGTGTCTTGCTAGTGGTGAGTACCCATGAGCAGCTAGGTGACTAGGACTTGAACCTAGCATGGCTTCAGTGCCCTTATCTGTACCATACACTTTGCAGACTGGGCAGCAGGCATGAAATGAAACCCTGTGGAGGTCTTCTGGTCAGATTCTAGGGCACACCTGGGGCTGTGGGTCCTGCAGGACCTCACCAAGTCAGGCCTATAGGTTCAAGTCCAGTTACAGTCTGTAAGCCCCTCGCTCCTCTGCCTGTCTCCTTTCCCGCTTGTCTCTCTGCTTCTGCTCCAGGCACTGGCTCCTTCTTGTCACCATATAGAGGGACCCCCTGAGTCTGATGTACCTAGCCTGAACCTGTAGAGAATATGCAGAGTGGAGTCTTCTGGGTTCTTCACGATGCTGTGGTTGGGGTATGTGTTCTCCAAAGGTCTATGTGTTAAAATTTTGCTCCTTGTCCATGGCACTACTTGGAGGTGATGGGACCTTGTGCATGTTAATCCCTTAATCCTTATTGTCATTTTGACTGGATTAAGGACTCCTGGAGTGGTTATCGGATTGTGAGGGCAGAACCTTCATCGATAGGTTAGTTCATAACTGAACCAATTGGAGGAAATGGATCATGGAGGCAGGAACTTAGGGGTTGTATCTGATCTCTGGCTCCTTCCTCTCAGGATCTTTCCCTCATCTCTGCTTCTAAATTGAACAGATTTCCCTGATGGAGCCTAGTGGAAGAAGGTAGGTCATTAGAAAGTACCCGTGAAGAGGATTTTTGGGACCTCAACCCTTCTCCTCCTTGTGTGCTTCTCAGCCCCCCTTAAGGAAGCAGCTTCTTATGACACACAGCCTCTGTCATGATCCACTGCCTTGTCTCAGGCCTAAACCTGCCCATGGGCTGAGTTCTGCAAAACTATCAGCCGAAATATACCTTTCCTATTTATAAATTATCTATCTTGGGTGTATTATCACAGTGCCAGAAAGCTCTCACATACAGCTTTTCAATTCCCTCCATATGGGGACTTATAAGGTCACTGTTCCCACTTCTGTGGACAGAGCTCATTTTGCTCCTGGCCTTGGGCCCTGTGTGCACAAGACACAGGAAAGACAGATATCTTCAGAATACCAGTTCCACATGAATCCTGTCAGGGGTTAGTTCTTGAGCAAAGGAGACAGGATCTCCCACCTTTTCTTCAAAAGAAACTTGCCATGGTTCTCTACACATGATTTTAGAAGTCACTGACCAAGGTAGAGACACAAAATGGATAAGTCATAGCTGAAATTTTCAGGGAAGCCCAGGGTAGGGAAAGGGACTGTATAATAATTCTTGTACAGTACACATGCGCACATGTGTGTCCAAGGGTTCAAGCACACATGTACACGTGCATCTGTGCACCAATGAACTGCTTAGCCTCTAGTCCTGTGCATCTTGTTTTTTTTTTTTTTTATCCCCAAACTGGAAGCTATGTTTGGGGAGGATCAGGGATTCTTTCCGTCTATTTCAAATATACAGATAAGTCCCCAAGGAGTGAATAGGATTTATATGACCCTGTATATCTGGACCCTTGGACACTTCATCTTATAGTATGAATTTCCAAATTTTGGCTTTCCTGGCCTACCATTGAATGAAGAGAAATTGTCATGGGGTGCCTATAAAACATACAGTATAGTTAATGCTTGTAAATGATGCAAATTCTATTTTTTTTTTAGTTAAGCTTATTAGTCCTCCTTCATACAGCTTGTTGTCACCATGCTCAAGCACTGTGCATTCATGTTATGAAAAATGTTGCTGAAAATCACATGATAATGCCAAGACTTATGTAATTGTGGAGCTAACGTACTAGCTGTCCAGGGCTATCCACTGGACATTCCTGTTAGCTGCCTTACAGCACTAAATACATGTGCTTCCAGTTTCAAGTTTTTGGCTTCAGCTATGGAGACTCAGGGTTTTGTTCATCGCATGACCTTTTCATTCTGCCGTGACCCTAATGTGGACCTCACTTCACAACTGCACAGTTGGAGGCCCAGACAAAAAGAGGCTTATCTGAGAAGCAATGTAGAGGAAGTGCCAGGGCGGACCAGGTCTGCCCCACCCGCAGTGCTGCCAGTGGTGTGCACCAAGAGGCCTGTTGCTGGTGCTATTCTCCCTACCTTTCTCCTCTGCCTGCACACGTGGTACCTCCTCCTGCTGAATTCACTGGGTCAATTTGTACTCCAGTTATAGAAAATCAGTCTATGCTGTTTTATCATCCAAATGGTGGCTCAGAACGAGATTTTTCTATTACTGCTGAAAGTGTAATAAAGTAATTCTTCGTGCTGACAGCTCCTGTGTAGACCATTTGGAAAACATCAAAGGATGAATGCTAAGTGTTCATTCCTGGCGCCCGGTGTGCAGAGCGTGCCCCTGGATGCTCAGTCTTGCGTCTTGCAAAATTTACCTGCAACACTACCAAAGTGGAAGGGGAGCTTATGGTGGCAGGGAACAAGCATCTACTGGGCCCTGTGTGATGTCCTGAGCAAACAATTGAGCTGGAAAGTGTCACAGTACTCTTTCTATAGATGGATCATCCAGGCTCCAATCTGAGGCTGTTGTAGCTCCAAGGTGTCCAGATGGTGTGCAGACACAGCCTACCTGCCCTGAGAGCTGGGGGTGACTGCATTTTGGAGACAACCAGAGGCAGATCCAAAGCAAAGGAGGTGAAATGGATTTCCAGCGCAACCGTTGTACCATTCTCCTCCCAGCAACCCATCTTTTCCAGTGAGGTGTGTGTGGTCCTCTGGATCTGGACTTCCCATCCAGGGTGCTACGTGGCCCAAAAATTGATATAGGAACTATGCTACCCAACAGGTCTTAAGGGTTGGCAGACAAACCCAGACTGGTGGATGGATTTTGAATGGAACATTAGGATGCCAGAAATTTGACTTATATTCAATAAGAAAGTCACAATTAGATGGAATATTACTGATGTCAATGACTTGGGACAAGTAGGAGGCTTGAGGAAACAAAGAGAAACTCAACGGGATATAGAAGAATGGATCATGAAGGTGTTGGGAGGAATGGCTCCAAGCAGAGGATAATGCACATGCACCAAATACTCTCAAAGAACTGAAACTGGCACTGCCTTTCCCATGGCTCTGTATTCTACATTTCCCTAGCAGTAGGACACCTCTGCTAGGGCTGGCCTGGCTGGCTGTGCAGATCCCAGCCCATGGGCACCCACTGGCATGTTTTAACACCAAGAGGACCCAGATATCATGGGCTCTATTGAGTCACCATTCCTTCAAAAATGTGGATGGAAGTTTCCTGAATAGTATATTCAGCCAGTGTAGGAAGCTTTTCCTATCCAGGGTCTCCTTTTAGAAGAGATGTGAGTTGCTGTTGGAACCTAGAGAGCCCAACTTGTACCTGTACATCTAAACACTTCAGGGGCTGCCTTCCTCTTTGTGTGCCGCTGCTTCCCAGCCCATGATCCTGGAAAGCAGATGAGTAAGGGGTGCACACAGCAATGGGCTCAGGAGCCCCAGTGGCAGAGCCAGCTGGTCAGGTGAAGAATAGCTCCCACTGGGGCCATGCCCAGGTGGGATTGCTGCCCTCCGAGAAGTGCAGAGATGGTCTGTCTCTGTCTCTGTCTGTCTGTCTCTCTCTCTCAAACTCTGAGCTGGCAGGGCCAAGCCGTGTCCAAGGCTGTGTGGCAGTGTACTTACAGTTGGGCCCTGATGTCTCACAGAGCATCCTTCCCTATCCTGGTGACTGTTTTGCACATGTCAGACTTTTCTCTAGCCCAGCAGTAAAGTTCACTGAGGGTAAAGGTGATTCTGAGACTTCCAACAGGGTGGCAACCAGGCTAACCAGTCAAAGTAAACTGTATCCATCCTGGTTGCAGAGTGGCTTCAGTCACATTATACCCCTACCTAGTCACTCTACCTCAGAGCTGTCCATTTCAGACTTCACCTTGGGGTCCTGGGTCTCTCTGCTTGCCTTTGGCATTCCTGATGAGCATGAGGTTCAGAGCAGAGTGCAGAGACATGTATGGTGGTGCACGTCTGTAATCCCATCACTCTGGGAGACTGAGGCAGGAGGATTGTAAATTTGAACCCAGTCTGGTAAAGTAGTGACTTAGTAAGACCTTGGCTCAAAATTAAAAAATGAATTAAAAAAGGCTGGGGGATGTAGCTCTGTGAGAAGTCCCTAGGTTCAATTCCCATTACCGTACACGCACGCACGTATGCACGCACACACACATACAAACTCACATACACACACACAGGCTACAAAAGTAGTGGCCTAAAACAACACACTGTAGGGTCAGGGATATAGCTCTGTAGTGCAGCACCTGCCTGGCAAAAGCAAGGTAGCGAATTTGATTCCTGGTACAACAAAACAAAACAAAACAAAACAAAACAAAACAAAACAAAACATGGTATCATCTTATGACAGAATTTGGAGACTGGTCTCACTCAGTTAAAGTCTGTGTCAGCAGGACCGTGTTCTGTGCCTACACTTCAGGAAGGGAAACTTTCCCTTCTCCAGCTGCTTCTGGAAGCTGCTCACTCTGACTCTGGCCTCAGCCCCTCTCCTATGAGGCTCCTTGTGATGATCACCTTGGCCCTGACTGGATTACCCAGAATAACCCTCTACCTCAGTACACTGAGCTTCCTCTCCCCTCGAACGTCCTTTTTGCCATGTAAAGTATCAGATTGTAAGGCTCTGATCTCATAACTTTGGGGGACTCTTTTTCTGACTATCAAAAAGACACAGAAAACAGGAAGGCAAGCCACGATAGGTGGTGTGTACCTGCAATTCCAGCTACACAGGAGCCCTAGGCAGGAGGATCAGAAGTCCGAGGTCTGTCTGCCTCAAAAAGAGAGGACTTTGGGGCAGAGTTCCCTCGTGTTCAGGCCTCAGGACTGACAAAAGAAAGAAATAAAAGACGAAGGTAAAGCCAAAGAATGGAAGGCAACAAGGCAAAGAATTTCTCTTCCTTGGACAGCTGATGGCCGGAAAGGTTAGGTAGGGTGTCAGCATGCAGGGCTAATCCTGTTGGCCTTTACTTACTTACCTCCTATCTCCTGCTTTTTAAATTCTCTTTGTTTTTCATTTGCAATTTTGAATTCTCAGACACACACACACAGACACACACACACACACACACATTGAAGAGTATGCTATTTCTGTATTTCTTCTTCTTCTTCTTCCTTTCCCCTTTCTTTTATAATTTGGCATTTATTGAAGCTGATGGAGTGAACTGGATAAGAACACCCCAGAGTAACTGATGTGCCACTTAAAATATTGAACATCCATTTAGGAAAAAAATGTACTGAACATTCAGTCCCATCACAGCCCACGTGGTTCTGCCCCCGCACTCTGGGGTCTTAGCTAGAGAGCAAACTCCCCCAACTCCAACCGAGGAGAGCTGGGCCCGTTTCTCCACTGGAGAGATGGTAAGTCCCAGAGAACAAGGTCATTAAGCAAAGTTAGTGACAACAAGAGCAAAGGGAAAGTGACAGCAACTGTGGGTCCCAGGGAGAGGAGGCTTCTTAGAGAGCAGCACGTCGGCTTATCCTGGATCCCAGATGTCCATAGTGAGGCCCCGAGTGAGTCCAGGGTCGGCCTGTCTCTGATGACAGGAATTTCTGTAACTGTGGTTGCCTATTTTTCCATTAAGATCCAATGGTACTTGAAGCGTGCTATGTTAACTTTGAGATACAGAGAAGGTTGTACAAGTATTTTGTTTTTAAATCCAGGGATACAGCATTTCAAGGAAAAAATGAAGCCAGCTTCCTGATGGTAGATGTAGTTTGTACTTTTCTGAGATTGTGGTTTGCACCTTTATTTTTGATGCTTAGAATAAAACCAGTAACAGTTATTTTATGAAATGCCTGGCAAATGTACCACTTGGGGGAGTGGGTGGCCTCAGGATTTGGGGATTGACCTGGAGTTTACTAACTGCCAGTGCCTCGGATGCTCAGATATTTCTAAATCCTTGGAAGTCCAGTTTTTGACTTGAATTTCATAGTGCATGAAATCATAGTGCATGAAAAGAGGTTTCTGATGAAAAATCTGATATTTCCCCCACTGGCCAGCCTGGAAGCATTTCAAAGGCAGACTTTTAGCTGCTGGCATGTTGCTCACATTTCCAGCTATAATGCACAAATGCAGACCTTCACTAGTGAGTCAGGCCAGCAAGAACAGGAAGATGTGGTCAGGCCTGGGAAAGATGAGGTGGAGGCAGGAGCACATGGTGGGTGGAAGTCAAGCAATGACTCATTTCATTGGAATGAGTTTTCCTGTTGCTGTGGCAAAGGAAAGGCAGGCAGGTTAGTGATGGAGTCTCAGGAGCTCAGTACTAGTCTCAAGCGAGGTGATATGGAGCTGTTTCTTCAAGGCCTGGAAGGTAGCAGGACCAGGGAGACAGAGAAGCAACTGGCTCCTAGGAATTTCCATGCAGAGCTTGGGAGAGTTGACCTCCAGGTAGAGGGACTCAGGCACTACTTGATGTCCTTGTAAGATTATCAGGTTATTAGAGGCTTTATATCTATTATATCTTAATATTCAGCCTGACTAATAATTTCTTACTTTGTTGCCTGGTATATGGCTACACCCTCTGTAATCAGGTTGTCTAAGCAGGTTTTAATCATTATTAATAAAATATTAATGCACTGACTTATTTTGAAACTCAATCAATGACACCTTTCATCTTAGATTCAGCATTTAATGAATCCAGCAATTAAACTCTCCAGGGAGTAAGGAGTGACCAGTGGAAAGTTCCAGAAACTGTAAACTAATTCTATCAAGCTTGCCTTGATACCCTCTTGAATCATGGGAAAAGTTCCCCTCGAGAGTTGTCTTGGACTCGTCAGAGTTATTTTTCCATCTAGAGCCTTACCCATGCATGCATGCCGCTCACAATTAAATGATGTTTGCTACCCTTTTGCTGGCACAGCTTACACCATCTTGATTACTATAACATAGTGTTTCAGAGCAGTTAGCTGGCAACATATCACTTGTTCAGTTTTGCCTCTCTCTTTAAAGTTCTCTGCTTCCCTGACTTGAGTTCTATATCAGTGTCACAGTCTAGTTCCCAACCCTGGGTGCTCAGGCAACTTGCTCAGATAGAGCATGTCAGTACTTTGCTCAGGGCCGAGGCCAGACACTGGGTAGCCCCTCTCTAGTGGTTCTGTGACGATTCCTGTGAGCAGCCTCTGCTCTTTATCTTTCTGCAGCTTTTCTTTTTCACATCTCTTCAAGCTGGATTAAATAAATCAAAACTGAAAATACACACACATTTTGATTAGCTCTATCGATGTGTGAAAAAGCAGGCCCTTGCTCTGCTTATGACTGCCCCGTCATAGAGCGTGAACTGGCTGCTTTTCCTGCCACCCATGGGTGCAGATCCATGGCTGGAGGTATTGCACACAAAGCGTGTCCGACTGACCCTTGCAGAGACTTGACAATATCTCTAGGAGTTTTGCTTAGAATGTTTTTAACAGTGCAAGATTGAATGACATGTATCCCACAGGAGGGTGTGCACATTTTCCCAGTGATCAGAAAGGATCCATTTGCAATGTTAGCAGAAGCAACTGAAGAGTTTTTCAGTCACCATCCACCAATCCATCCACTTTCTGTGTTGCTTGTTTTGCTCTCATTCTTCATACCCTGAAGCTCAACATGAGGAAAAAGCAAACTCCAAATCACCTGAGCTGAGACTGAGCACAAACTCGAGAGCACTTCAGCCCAGCAGAACGAAGCCTCACAGTGATGCTGTGGGCTCCATCTCTTAATCATCACACCCACTGCTCAGGTGCTGGCCTGCCCTGCATATCTGCCAGAATCCTAGCCAGGGACCTCAGTCCTCCAAGCTCTGCTCTTTCATCCTTAACATGGAATAAATAACAATGGCCTTTTTAGGCTTATTATGAGGATAAGATATTATCATATAGGAAAAATACTGACACAATGATTATTCAGTCTTTAACATGCAAATGCTCCCTGCCCTTCCACCTCCTCTGTGCTAGTGATCTGAATGTGTTCATTGCTGTTAGGACGTTGAAAAACAGACCCGGCTCACGTCTGTCCACAGAGATAATAACTAGCCAGCTCCCTCTAGCCCGTTTTCCCCGTCTACCCTTTGCTGAACTAAGGGCAGTGGTCCAATTGTAGTATACGTGCCGCCAAAATGAGCACAGGGCAGTGGTCCAAATCTACACAACAAACACAGGTAGGTGTTAGAAGATGCTGTGGCCATGCTGGGCTCATTGTTAGCTGGAAAGTGATGCCCATTAGATCCTGAAACAATGGTTCTACCAATGGCCTGCAGCATTAAGTGTATTAGTTTCTTGTGGCTGTGTAGCAAATAACCACACATTTAGTGACTTTAGAAAGAGATTTCTTCTCTGCAAGTTCTGGAGACCAGAAGTCTAAATCCAGGTGTGGCAAGCCTGGCTCACTCTGCAGGCTGAGGAATCATGCATTCTGTGCCACTCTCTCGGCTTCTGATGCATTCTTGTGATCATTGATGTTTCTTGGCTTGTAGTCATAGGACGCAACCTTTGCCTCCATCATCACACGACCTTTCCCCTCTGTGTGTCCTGTGCCCCTAATTTGTCTCTTCTTTCCTATAAGAACACTGTCATAGTCTTTAGGGCTCAGTTTAAGTCAAGATGATCTCTTCTTAATCACACCAGGAAAGATCCTGCTCCCAAATAGTTGCACATACAGTGGGACCTCGGTCCATGACTTTATGTTTTCCATGATCCTGCTCACAAACTGAATTGGTTACGGATCAAATCAAATTCAGTGGTTAGGTTCCATGTTGACCTTATGGAGAAATTTGATTCATTTTGTGACCAATTCAGTTTCCAACCAGAATCAAGGAAAGGATCAAGTTTGTGAATGGAGACACCACTCTGTACATGCCAGGGTATTCACATATCTCCATCTTTCCTGGTTTCTTGTATAAGAGTTAAAGACAAAATTCTCCATAAAGAAGAGCCTCTGGAGGAAGACAGTGGCAGAGGGGGCCTCACATTGGCATGCTGCACCCTTTCCCTCCCTTGTTAGGGCCCCCGATCTCCAAGGACTGCACTCTCACTGCCTTCTATCTAAGCTACTCAGGTGGGTGTCCCCATGACACCATAACGAGCTGTTCGCCATTCTGGTTGGCTCTTAGGTGCCACTCTGCCGAGATCATTACCAAAGGATGCCTTTCATAAAATGTTCTTCCACAAAGCTAAAGGACTCTTCTTTTGTGACAAGCACAAATAATCCTATTTCTGAAGGTAGCATTTCCCCTCTTTGATTTTTTATTATAACTACAAATTAAGAAATGCTGTACAAGATGTGACTGAAAACTATGGTTAATGTTTACATTTTGAAAACTTAGCACAGGAAAAGGTACTTGGCCATGAATCCTTCCAAACTACTCCCCCTTGCTTCAAAAATACTTACCCTGTTACTGTTACAACTTTCTAAAGTTTTTATTAAGTTTATTGGTACATTTTATTTTTATTCTTTATTTCTTTATTTTATGGAAAAAGTAAAACAAAATTGCAAAAAAATAATAGAATAACAATAGTTAACACATTGCTTATTGTTACCTTCAAAGCAGTTGCTCATAGTACAAAATGTGAGCATAAAAAATCCTCCAAACAATATCAGTACAAATCTTTCTTTTTGATGAACTAAGAAAAATTAGTAGTATCACTCTCTTGCATTGTTTTTCCTTTCCTCTTCCTTCCTTTCCTCTTCCTCCTTTTCCCCTTTCTCCCACCCTAGTTCCTCTCTCCTTTTGAACAATTTCTTCTCACTTCACAGTCTCTATTGTACAGTTTGGACCTTATTTACTCTTTCAGTTTCTTACACCCGAAGGCAATATGATTTTTACATATGTGAATCTGATTTATTTCACTTGTGAGTATGGTCTCAAGTGGCATCCATTCACCTATAAAAGACTGCAGTTTATCCTTCTTAATGACCGAGTAGTACTCCATTGTATGAAAAGACAACATCTTTTTTACTCATTACTCAGTTGATGGGCATTTGTGTTGTTTCCAAGATTTGCTTATTGCAAATATACATGATGCACATTTATCACTGTGGTATGAAGTTTTTAATTCTTCTGAGCATATAGCCAGATATACATACTGATCACATTCATCATGGGGCATTTGTACCTCTGCATGATATAGTTTAATTCTCTTTTTCTCATTCCTCTATCCTCCCTTCAATTCCTTTTCCCCTTCTTATTTGCCAAAGCTCCATTTTCATTTTTTCCTTCTTTTCTCATAATGTTTTTTCTTCTCCAATCCTTCTCCCCACAACCTTCCCATTTGAAAAGTTTCTTTTTATTACACAATATCCATTATACAATTTGGTCCTTATTTACACTTTTGATTTCTCATGCCAGAGAAACAATGCAGTATTTATACTTGTGTCCAGTTTATTTCACTTAAGAGTATGGCCCCAAGGTCCATCCATTTAGCTAGAAATGTCTCAAGCTTATCCTTCTTTATGACATAGTCTTACTCCGTTATATAAAAAAACCCACATCTTGAAGTTTTGGAAATGCTCTTTCACATCTTTACAAGATGTGATTTAAAAAAAAATGGTGAATTCTGTGGCCAAGTGCCACCCAGTGGAAAGACAGGCAGTAAAAACACTGCAGTGTGTCCTCAGCCACCTTATCACTGAATCTGGTACTGTGTGCTTTCTTGTCCTTCCCCAAATCAAAATAACTATGAAAGATAAACTTTTGAATGGATTCATGACATTGAAGTGGACATGACAGTACAGCTAAAGACCAAAGACTCTCAGAACTGCTTCTGGAAGTGGCAAGAATGATGGGGATACATGCATTGGAGGGGAAAGAGAGTATTTTGAGGGGCATTAATTGTGCTGTGCTTTTTACTATAAGAAAAATTTACAAGTTTAAACATTCACCATCTTTCTCAGTCATAACTCATGTATCAAATATGACATTGCTTTATTTTTATGGCAGGTGTATTTTACCACTGCAACGTCTCCTTTGATGGGAGAAAAATTCATGGGGCACATTCTTGAGGCTTTTTCCCCTTAAGAGCTTTAACTGACCAGATGATTTTAAACTGAATTTCCTGTATTTACAGTTGCCCTGGACTGCATCTGATTCTTGATGGGCAGTTCTTTAAAGCTGTTTTCACCTGTTCCCTGCAAGCAAGCAGGCGTTTCCCCCTCTGCATTTCCCTCTGGAAATGAGAATGGGCTTGGGATCTGAGTCTTTATGAATTCTCAGTCAGTCACTGAAATGGCGAAATTAAAAAGGACTTATCAAGGGAGACGGCTCCAATACTTCTTTAGCAAATCTATAAGGTAGGGTTAGCAATCCTACTTGAGAGGAAATATTTTAAGAGCACTGTTTATTTAGATGATCGGCTAAAAATTTTAAAAGCAATGAATAAGAAAGGGGGACAATTTCCCATTCTGCTAGCTAATTAATTGGTAAATAAATACAGAAGAAAAGATGGCCAGAACTCAAGCTCCAAGAGGACTCTAGTGAGGTCAGAAGTGCTGCAGGAAGACAGGGAACCACACTGGGGAGTAGAATAGTGGCTCTTCTTGTGTGTCTGTGCAGCATCCAGAGTCCAAGCATGAGAAGTGCACCTGTTTGTAGAAGAAGCAAATGTTAGATTTTGCTGCCAGAGCTTGGAAATGATCTTAATAAGAAAATCAATAGTAAGTGTGGTACATGACACGGTTGCAGAGCTTAAAAATAAGAAGGTTCAGCACAATGTGTGCTCTGATGCTATACCTGGAAATTGCCTCGTGGGGTCCCTAGGGCCTGCCATCACTTACCAGTCCCATGGCCCCAAAGTTGGGGCTACTGTGGGTTTCAGCAGCGGTCTCCCCATTGTAACCCTCTTCTGCTCCTTTCAAGTCACAAGACAGCCTGCCTCATAGACAGGATTTTGTCAGTATGAACCAGTTCACTTTAGATTACTCAATGGCACGGAGTCATAACTTCCACCATACACAGAATCAGAGTGAACTATTCAAAGATTGAAATGAGACAATAAAAAAGAGCAAAGTATTGGTATGGACAACACCTGGATGAATCTCAAAAGTGCTATGGTGAGAGAAGAGAAATGGGCAGAAAAGGTTATGCACGGAATGATTCCACTTGGTAAAGCTCAACCTCAGGAAAATCCAGCTTACAGTGCTGAAGTCAGAATAGTGGCTCCCTGGGTACAGCAATCAAGAGGCCAGGAAGGGGTCTCCATGGGGGTTGAAAAACTCCATATCTTGGTCTGGGTTGTGATTACACAGGTGTATGTGTGGATGAAATTCATGGCATTTTGCACTTGACTGGCTTCCTTCTTTTTTTGTAAATTATACCCCCAGCCATATTAAAAAATGATTAGGCAATGCCACTCTAGCAACTAGGCTAAACTATCCTTCTCCTACTTGAGCACAATATTCTCAGAAGCTGAGGTGACACCCCTGTATCTGCTCTGATGTAGATAAAAATAAAGTATGCTTTTTTAAAAAATTAAAATTTAAACTGTTATGCTGAACACTCTAAGAAGGATGCCTCTATTTTTGATGGAGTTAGTGGAGTCTCACATAGAGCGCATGTTCACTGTAAATAAATCACTCTTCAATTCCTTCAATGAAATTAATTTCACATTTCTATTATCACCTGCAATTCGATAACTACTAATGCTAGTCCAGAAAATATCATTTTGCTAATGAATACAATCATTAGTGTTGTTTTCATTTTACAGTAAGCCATTATTATTATGGTCTTTCATCTGAATGAGTATAAAGTTACAATAACTTGGTTTCTCTCCCTATGGAATCTAACCATCACAACCAACTTCTGACACTGAACTCATCCAACCCAGATGTGAGTATCCTCAGAGAGAAACATCCACCTGGGTACCGTTCTCAGTGGAAGACTCTTTGTTCATCCCAGGCCGGTACCCTGACATAAAATGTTGGGAGAAATACTGTTTGCTGCATCAAAATTTATTAAGTCATTTCCAAATGTCCAACAAATTCTTCACCATTACTTTCTGAGTGATTCAAGAAATAACCTTTACTTGACCACAACTTAGGGAGAAAAAAGCTATCATTTCCTTTGACTGAAAACAAACTACAACCAGGCAGGGAATTGGTTTGCTTTTTGTTGTGGGGCTTCCTGTTGCCCTGAGCCCTGGCATTGTTGGGGTACACCTTGGGGTTCATTCCATCTCATGCCTCTAACCTCTGACAACCATCAGGGCACACACTCAAGAAAACAATTAGTGGCTCATGTGGCTCCCACTAGCCATGCAGGCTTTGCCTTGCCTTGCCTGGGGAAGACTTAGCATTTGTTACCTTCCCCAGGATGAGAGAGGCACTGGGCTTACACAGGAACATTTCCCTAATGTGGTCCATGCAGTGAGTCCTCAGTGTGCTCCGTGAATTAGGTTTCTTGCCTGTTCAGGGATCCCAGTCCTGGACAAGGTCATCCTAGTACATTGATAGCCCAGATGATTTGTAGTAAAGTGGTAAACTCAACTGGCAGTAGGCCACAACCTTAGGAATGCTTCTGAGGACCAAAAGGGTGATTGCCCATAGGTCAGAACTGTCCTCATCAAAGATGACAGAAAGCTTAGCCACAGGAAGCAGCAACTGTGTTTTTGAAGGGAGCCTAAATGGCCTTGGGAGTGATGCAATGAGTAATGTAGCCCAGAGCCCTCTGGAAAGGCTCCTGTCATCCGTGACCCCCACTGGATTGCCCTGGCTTCTGATTTTCACAGTCACACATGGTCACATGAGAAGAAAACACAGAGGCTAGGGCTGGAGTGAGGGGTTTGCTTTTTGCCACTAATTGGTGACTAATTAATTTGGTTTCCTGGGCAGAAACACCACTGCTGCTGGTAGAGTGCCTGTACCATGCAGAGATCTTGGGCATGAAGGAGGAGATGCACTTCCCTAAAGAGCAACACCAGAGGCAAAGCAGGGACCAAAAGGTGTCACAAGATCGGGAGCTGGTGACTCTGAGGCAGGCTTGGGACACTATTCCCAGAAGTGAGATTCAGTTCTACCAGGCAGCTTCTGGCCCTGTTTGGTGGACCTGGATATCACAGAATTGCTCTCCTAATTACTAGGAGTTAGGGCCAGCACCACAGGTGTCCCTGGAGGCAAAGTCTCTCAAGGGCCCAGGAAGCATGACCTTCAACGCGCACAGGGAAAGATGGCAGAGAGGAGCGTGGTTGGGACCCTACGTCAGCAGGGTGCTCGCTCACTTTGACCTCAGGAAAAAATTGCAGGACATTTTGAGTCTCCAGGAGGAAGTCGAAATGGCACCAATGCACTAAAGGTACAGCCCGTGGGAAAGGGAAAGCCTGGCAGGGGAGGATCAGATGGCACCCCGGGAGCCCTGTGGACCTGTGGTCAGAGTTCCACCTTCCCTTTCTGCAAGTAGCTGGTGTTTTGGGCCATGGCCCCCTTAGCCCTCCCACCAGGATGCCCCTGATCTACAGAATCAAATGCAACAATAATTTCTTTTCTTTACTGGCTACAACAGCAGCAGCAGCAGCAGCAGCAGCAGCAACAACGACAGTGATGATGACAACAACAGAAAAGGAAAAATGAGGGCGAAGAAGAAGAAGAAAGTAAAAGGCTACCTACAGATATTTAGCAGATGAAGAATATTTTTACTTTTAGCTTTGTGAGTTCCGAGAATCAAAGAAACTGGCTAGTTGCACTCTGTGGGAAACGCCACCGCTGGCAGCAACGTGGCCGGTGGCCGAACGGGAGCTGCAGATTACATTTTCAGACCTCCTGGGCTTTTGTTTTGTTGAAAAGGACAAGTAGCTTTGTCTAGTTTAACCCCCTCTGGCTTAGAACTTCACAAATGCCAAAGACTTTATGGAAGACGCTACATTTCCATGGATGCACAGTCACTAGGCCTTGGTAATATTTTAGAGAGATGAGAAATTCTCCGAGAAATCAGAGCTGGTTTTCACTGTTGAAAAATGACATTCTAAGTACCCAATACAACAAAAATACTATTATTATCAAAGTCAGTCCACTTCAAAATCTCCTATTACAGGGAAGATTTCAACAAGCAAGAAGGAAACTTCAGTTAGCAAGAAGAAAATCAGTGTTGTCGAGAATAATTAAGTGTTCCAATGATCTGTAGGTATGAACATCATCAGAAATCATTTACATAACAAATTCTCAAAAAGCAACATGACAAATGTGTTGTCTAATGGAAGGCTTCTTCTGTGTGTGTGTGTTAATGTGTGTACTTAAAAGTTCTACAGTTCTTAATCTCGTAAAACACAAATTATTTTTCCACTTGGTCTTTTTTATTTATCCTTAGCATTTAATTTTTTTGAATATATTTCTCATACCTGAATGTTTGATGCTTCTATGAACCTATTCACTCATCATATTGCTGGGTCTACGTTCCTCCCTCCTTAAACCCTGGGCTTACATTAGGGACACACAGCTCACCTGGGATGACCTAGGCCCTGGGCATGCAGCAGTGCTGGTGGGACACTTGGCCGGCACTCACAGCTCTGAAGCACCAGGACAGCTCCTCAGCCAAGAGCATACAGGCAGACAGCACACAGCAAACTATTGACTGTGGTCATTTGGACTCAAGAGCCACAGCCTATGTGCATTTCCAAAGTGCTAGATGTTTCTGGGTACAGTGGAGTCCTCTGTCGCCATTTCTTTTCCATCCTTTTTCTGACAAATCTGTGACACATATCTGGGAGACGTCCAGTGGCTGGATTATGGCTCCTTACAGACCCTCAGCTCTGACTAAGGGTATAAAACAGGCACAGAGCATCTTAATGCTTTTCCTGATTCAGGAGATAATGTCAGACATTATTTTAAAATGTATTTTAATAACCTATAAATACTCTTGTTCTTAAACCTCTTGCTTATTAAAGCATGGAATGTTAGGACTCCAAAGAATGGACAAAGAGGAGACCAGCTAGGAAAATAGAGTCATTTTTCAGTTTTGACTGACAAATACGATTTATGAGTCCCTAGCAAGAAAGGTTATGAGAGCCATGGTTTTGATTGGGAGTAGAAGGACTTACTGAATTCCTTTAGTCTCCATGTGAAATGCTGCATGCTGGATTAGATTCTGGAGTTCACTATAAGCCTGGGACCGAGTCACTTCAGCATGCCAGGTACTGACATTCTTTACCACCAGGAAGCAAGAGGCATCTCTTCTGGACAAGTTTGCAGAAGGCAGATCCAGAGAGGTGAGCATGTCAGATACCAGGATTCTGACTTTTTCCTTTCTGTGGACCTAGCATGCAAGTATGGCAGTGTGCCGGGATATGGGGACTAAGTGACATTCTAGAACTGACCCTCCCTAAAGAAGGTTTTAGGATGTAGGAGGTCAGCAACATGGTCCATGCAGCCTGAGTAACATGGTGGAAGAAGTTTGCTCGTGAGGGACCCTGACGGGGTAATGCCTTGGAGATATGGAGAGAGCGTCAGTCAGTGGGCACCTGGAGTTGAGGGTGGATAAAGAAACTTGGGTAGGGACTTTAGTAAAGCAGATGACTGCACATCCACAACCACCAGTCAAAGTACACCCCTGTGTAGCAGGAGGTAAGGATGACCACAAGGTCTTCTCAATATACTCATGGGCTGACACTGTTCTAGACCCCACCATATCACATGTATCAAGGAGAGGAGAAATAAGAATAATGAAATTCAGAGTTCTTTCCAAAAGTTCCTGGGCCACACTGGAGGAAGAGATCTGTGTGGGACAGTCTTACCTCTGACCTGCTGCCCCACAGGGAGGAACGCTGGCAGTGGAAAACAAAATGAGTGTCAGGAGCATTTTCTTTTTCTGTCTCTGCTTCTTTTACAGGCAACCCTCATTCAAAGTGATGACCACCAACAAGATCTGGTGACTTTTTGTCTCTGTTAGCTTTAAAACTTAGAATCTGTTTATTGCTCCAATGGCTTTGGTTCCATCAGGAAGAGTGACTAGCTGGTGGAATGTACCAAAGTTCCTTGAACCTCTTCACTTTTTAAGTCAGGAAGAAAGTTGCAGTGTGTGGCTTCTGGTGCTGCCTGCTCTCCTCGGTCAGAACTGCCATCTGCAACTTGGCAGGCAATGGCCATTCCTCAAGGTGAGCTCAGATGATGAGAATAATGAGCCAGACATCTCCTTGCACTTTGGTGTTGTGACCCTCCTCTTTATGTGAAAGTTTTGGTGCTTCTGTGGAGGTCAATGGCCACATAAGTCTCAGTGTCACATTTACCGCCTACACCTAGGGCTTTGATATCACGTATGCAGCTGATGAAAGATCTAGGAAGGAAAAGATTTCTACATGTCTGCAAAGTCTTTTACACACTATTATCCCAGTAGCATATGAAGGGCAGGGAATGGGAGTATAAGGGAGAAGCTGCTGGAACCTGAATGGTAGGACTTTGACCGCCGACTGAGGGGATCCCCAGTTGTCTTCCCATGGAGATGGGGAAGGTGACCTCAATAATCATGTACTGCCCAGACTAATTGCTTAGGTTTAACTGGAAGAGAAGAAAAGTTTTCAGTCTTTATGCTACTTATCTTCTTAGTGTGTAGCCCCAAAAAATAAGGTTGAGAAGGCACGGGGCTCGGGTTGGCTCTGCTAAAGAATTTGGCATGGAGCGAACCTTGCTATAAATTAGTGACCCCATATAAACTCCGTTGGAGCCCCAGGAAGCAGCCAGAATGTGCGCTGTGTTGAAAGGTGTATGGAAACTTACCTTGCCTGGAGTGCTTCAGGAGCACCTGGCAGAGAGGGATGTAGGCAGGGTCACAGCAGGATACAAAATGTAGATCTTCTTTCTCCCATTAAATCTCAGGTTGGCGTCAGAAGTCTACTCAGTATCCACAGATTTGGGATACTGGGGATATTTTGTCCAGTTTACCATTCATCAAAAATTATATGGAAGAACATGTTGTTGTGGGGAAAATTTTGAATGGAACAGTTATGATAGATTTACCTAGGAAATAATGGTCAGAATTAGTCTCAGATGATCCCAGGTTAGGATGACATTGCATCATTAGAATGTGAGGGATTAGGAGTTAAATTTGTTACCTATCTTCTAGCGGTGACTTAATGAAGTAAAGAAAACTGGAGATTTTCAAACAGAAAAAAAAATCCCCCTTGAAGATCTAAAATCAAGATGTGAACAAGTCCTTTTCTTTTAGGGGCTCAGAAGGGGAAAAAGTTCCATGATTCCCTCGACTTCTGGTAGTGTCCAGCAAGCCCTGGCAATCTTTTGCTTACAGCTACATGCTTCTAATATCTGCTTCTGTTTTCACAGTGTTCTTATTAAGAACTACAGGGCCATTGAGTTTAGGGCCATTGTGCTTCAGTGTGACTTCATTTTGATGGATTACACCTGAAATAACCCTGTTTCCAAATGAAATCACATTTCAGATAGACATGAACTTTAGGGACACTGTTCAACCCAGTGCACTGTTCCTGTGACCATCGCTGCTCTGCTGGGTTCACTTAGGTTGGGACTTAAGTCTGTGATTACTCGTGAGCACAGGGGCTGAGTCACTGTGTGGAAGCCCGAGTTCTGCCTGGATCTGTGAAGACTGTGTCTTCTACGTCTGAGGTGGAGCTGGATGAGTACAGGAGACACAGTCTGATTTCATATAGTCCACTTGTCCGTTCCTGCAGTACAGGGTCTTTGGGATGGACCTCCTCTCACCTCCACGGAATCCCAGTGCTCGTGTTATCTGCTCATTACATACTTTTTATCCTGTGTGTCTTCTGGTTTTTGGTGACACTGGGCATAGGCTAATCTGGAAGGGTAACCACATACCTTGAATAGTAATAGGTTTAGGCCTGAGCCAAGGGAGATGTGACCTTCTGTGGAGACCCTGCTGTGGAGAGCTGACCCTCTAAGGCATGGATTCTGGAGACCAGTACAAGAGATGAGTGGCCCATGAAAAAGCAAAACTTCCTGTACATTCTTAGCTGCTCCCATCTCTCGTGTTATTATCTGAGCTCCACCCCCTGTGAGATCAGCAGTGAGGTTAGATTCTCATTCACCCTGTTGTGAACTTCACACAGGAGGCATCTAGGTTGTGCACTCCTTTGAATCACCTGAAACCATCATCTTCCCCTATACCCCTTACCCCATCCATGGAAAAATTGTCTTCCATGATACTGGTCCCTGATGCCAAAAAGGTTAGTGACAGATGCTCCAAAGACCTTCTGCATGTATGTAAACATTAGCAATGACTGAGTGACAGGGTGTCACATGTCAACACCCACAACCTGTTAGAGGCTGGAGGTTGATGGTTCGTAAGAGGTGAGTTATCCAGTAACTTGATGAATAAAGAGGCTCAATGAACAGTTCTGGTACTTTATAGAAGGACACGAGCAGACAGATGTTATTCAAGATGAATATGTAACAAATAGCATTGAGTTTATATAAAAATTCTTTGGTGGAAAAGAAGAGAAAGCAAAGTAACATGAGTTGGAAAGATAACACTCTGAGAAAAGGTATAACTCACTAAATGGGGGATAGAATCTGATTCTAAAGGATTTAAGTAAAGCAAGCTTCGTGAACAAGATATGAAAGATGTGCCAATATGACAAGAAAACATGCAGTAATCAAGTAAAAAAACTGAAGAAAAATTGAGCATCATGGGATACATTAAATGCTTAACATAAGCACAGTGAACAGAATCAACAATATAGAAAGGCTCACTAGTGACAGAAAGGCTGAACTGAGAAATGTCATTCTCCTTCAGAAAAAGGACTAAGAGTTTGCGTTCATTTAGAGTGAAAATGGCAGAGAAATTCGTTGAGGTGTAGATCATGAATGTTATTACTTTTGAAAAAAGTACTGGTTATAATACCCTGAAAGTATTGGTTGAAAATATTCATTTGAGTATAATGAAAGGAACTGGAAAAAGGGACGAACCAGAGACATGGCCAATAATCTTGAAGTGTAGAGAGATTTTCACAGACAAAAGGAATAGGTACAGTGGGAACACCAACAAAACCAGTCTCCAAATAAACACAAAAGAACAGGCTGGCCCTGGGGTGTATCATCTCAGTTGGACTCCAGCCACGGTGAAGAAAATACTCAATATCTCCTGAAATATGGCATCTGGGCCCCAAATGTTAATTCTAGACATACAGTTTATGCATGAAAAATGCTTAAATATGTATGAACTCTTGAGGTAGATAAATTAATTATTGATTCAATAAATATTCACAGAGTAAACAATTCTGAAAATTTGACTCAAGGAGGTAATCTTACTCAATGAATAAAGTAGAAATCTAACTGGAGTGAGCCATTATATGAAAGTGCTGGCAACAACTACTTAGTATGTGGAAATATAATACCAAATACAGATAATTTGTTGAGGATGATGGTACAGACCTATAATCCCAGCAGTCTGGAGGCTGAAGCTGGAGGATCACAAGCTCATTCCTAGCCTTGAAATTTAGCAAGACTTTGTCTCAAAAAATGAAAAGCAGGAATATAGCCCAGTAGAAAGGTTCTGAGATCAACCCCCAGTAGCACACATGTGAACACACACATACACACACAAATATATCTATTTTCTAAGTACCCTCTACTTATCCATTTTCTACTTATTGAATTTTGATATTGTAATTCTTCAAAATCTACACAATACATAAATATGATTCAGACTTAAATTGCTTCTTCAGGAGATATTAGATATTTCTTCATTTATGATGATGGAAATAAACAAATACAGGTTTAGGGATATTATTGCAAGTCATGAAAGTAGCCTCTACTAAAGTTAAAAACAATTTATATTATACTGGCTTCCTGGGTAGTGGGGAACAAAATAGATAAACTTAGACCTAACCTTAATCATTGACAATAAAAGCAACATCTAAAACAACACAAACATAAGGAAGTATTAAAAAGACAGTTAACCCCAAAGGGTGAAAAATCAATGTAAATGAGATAAATTCACTCATTAAAAGACAAATGCTCCCAGATTGGAATAAAAACTAACCATATACATACTAAGCACATACCTAAAATAAATTAGCCCATTTTTTTCGTTTTGAATGTATCTGAGTCATACATAATAGATCAATAGGTGAAAATATATGAAGTCAAAGGGAATTCAAAATTACAAGCATTAAACAGGTGTCATCAAGGACTGGGAATGTAGCTTAGTGGCACAGCGCCTGCCTGGAAAGCATGAGGTCATGATTCAATTCCCAGTACCAAAAAGAAAACAAACAAACAAAAAGCAAAACTAAACTAAAAAATAACCTCAGTTGTATATTAGATCCAAAAAAGGATTAAAAAATTTTAAGCATTATAATTAGCAAAAGTATATTCCAGTAAATGCAAACACCAAACTCTATACCCTGGAAGATAACCCATTTTAAAGATAACATTTTAAAAAGATGAATTTCAATCATTGCCAAAACCCGGAAAAATTTTAGTCATTTATTCTCTTATTGCAATGCAATCATGTATATGAGAAAGATAGACATGAACAAGCCAAGAAACAATACACCAACTGGAAAATTTAAACGGATGAATAAATGATTTTTTAAATATCTCAATTGTTAATGAAGCAAATCTATAACTGCAGGTTACACAGGTCATGGTAATAATGAGGATATAAGAACCTACGAATTTTCATATATGTCCAAAGTTGCTTTCCTGTTAGTAGTACTAGACAGGAGAGAATAAACTGATTGATAATGGACTACTGAAACTTATTGAAGTTGTTATTGACTTTCTCAAGAAAGAAAATGATGATAAAAGAAGAAATTAGGGAAAGAGAAGATTTGAAAAAAGGAAATTTTAAAAAGCAGTAAAAATGAATTATATATCTAAGTGAACTTTACAAGAAAAAATGGATAAGTAGGTAGATTACTCACTTAAGTTATTAAGAGAGCTAAAAACAAAAAAAAAGAAACCTAAAATATAAATATGTGAAGTTAGGATAGGTAATTAGTTAGAAATAGTGAGACCAATGGAAAAATAAGAGAATACCTTGTATAATTCTATATTATTCACCCATGTAATGATTCCACTTAATAGGTGAAGTTAGAAAATTTATCTGATATTTTATACTTTTATTATATAAGTATTCAATGCCATTTTTTTTTTTGCTTACTAGTAATTACTTTGAGAGATACTATTTATGATGATGGAAATAAATATAGGTTTAGGGATATTATTTCAAGTCATGAAAGTAGTCTCTACTAAATTTAAAAACAATTTATATTATACTCATACACACACACACACACACACACACACAGCTATGACCTCATTGTTGAGTGTTTAATTGTGAGCAATCTGTGTCCCATGAAAGTACTTAGCATCTCTATAGCTAGAAGGCTATCATTGCCCTGGAATATGTAGATATAAGTTTTCCTACTTTGAAAATCAGCACAGAATCTAACAAACTTTAATAATGCTCAAATTTTAATCTCCTTTGTTTTTATTTCCCTATTAGTTGATATTTGTGGGTAGGTAAGGGAATTAGAGCCCCTTCTTGGTGACTACAGCTGAGCTTTCCAGCTCTGGTCCAGGGATCCTGTCAGGACTTAGAAGAGGGCCCAAGGGCCCACTCTCCCTGCGTAGGAAGGTGGCCCTGGTCTGAGAATGTTGAGCTCATAGGCCCAGGTTCCATCTCAGCTGAGACTTTCCTCTGCTCTAGTAATCCAGGCCTGGCTCCTGCTACCCTATACTCACATTCTTAATAGATGTGTGCTTCTTAGTTCTTAGTAACAGCTCTGCAGTCCGTGTTCTAGGGGTTGTTTAAAAACTAGAAATAGGAAGCTTTGACACAGGCAGTCAAACCAGTTATTACATGGAATGAAGAACGAAAGGCATCCTCATCACATTTGTGGATGGAATGGCACCAGGGCAAAGAATACGCTGGTAATGTATTGCTAATGTTGAAGCTCCAGAGCTAATATCAACTCTCAGTACTTTGAGAATAGCAGAAAATAATTGGAAATACACATGTTAAATCACTTCTAGATAATCTAGCAGAGACAACTTAGCAGAAGGAACTGTGTCATTGTGCAAGCAACAGCGTTTTCAAAGCAAATTGAGTTCTATTTATTAAGGGTGTGCAGAATGTCCAGGCGGTGCTAAACTCTGAGTTCGCATTGATGGAAGATGCTGTATAATCCTTTCCTCTATCTTCACAGTCTCATAGAGGGAATAGAGCCTTCTGTATGTGGCATAGTTTTGCTTTGATGTCACATGTGTAAATGTCATGAGAGCAGAGTGGACCTAGAAGAGTATTAGAGGACTGGAAGACAGAAGCTATCATAGCTGGTTCATAGGTGAAGCCTCAGGTGGTTTGGGAGGTAGAGAAAAAGACTCAGCTGCTTATGGGTAAGAATGCAATATCTTTCAGGTTGGTAAAGTGGAGAGATGAAAAATAAAAAGCTATGCTAGGCAGTCCTAGCAGAGCAGAGAGGCATGCTCAAACAGAAGAGACAGTGCGGTAGAATAAAGTTGGGCCTACCCATCGATCAATGTCAAAACCAAGCTAAGAAATGATTTGGGTGCATGTGGAGTGGTGATGGGTGGGACAGAGAATGCTGCTGATGTTGTCACAGTGCAAAATCAGTGGATGGAGTCAGTGAGTGATCAGAAGTGAAGGTGTATTTGCAAGGGAAGGAAATAGCAGGTGCCAGAATCAACATAAAGATGCAGCATAGGGACTGGCTACTGAATGAAGGCGAGGGTAAAAGGAGGAAGAAGAGAAAGGAGGGCACTTAGCTTGTTCTTCATACAGGTAAAACACACAGGTCAAAGGGTAAGTATGTAGGCAAGAAGTAGAGCACTGCCCAGGGAAACAAGTGGAGAATTTAGAACTGAATGATGTGGTAGGGAACATTCCAACCCTTGTCGGTGGTGAATGGAAAGCAAAGAGTTCCATTCGCTGGGAATACCTACAATGGCCACTAAGTATAGTGGTCGGATGGAAACGCGCGCTAAGAGAGTTTAGGAAGAAAGACATGTTTTGTATTCGAGGATCTGATTGAGTAAAATGGCCTTCACCGCTTCAAAACATCTCACCAGGCATCCATGACACGTTATAAGCCATGGTGCCTGGTCTGAGATGCCTTCAACAGTGACCAATATGTGACTTTACAGCCATAATTGTGCTCTTCAGGAAAATAGACCATCTCATGGGAAACGGAAAAATCTCACAAGGACTCATGTTCCAGATATGACCACTTCGGCTGAACTGATCTATTTATGTACCATTCACATGATTTTTATCCACACTTTTTTCTTCTGCAAGTCTCAAAACGTGAGGGAAATTGTACAGTTGTTTTATACTGAATTTTTAGTGACAGGTACAACTAATTTTTACATTAGTAGCCAAGTACGGTGTTGCGTGCCTGTAATCCCAGCATTTGGGAGGCTGAGGGAGAAGGATTGTTATGAGTTTGAGGCCAGCCTGGGCTATATAGTAAGACCCTGTCTCAAACAAAATGCAATAGTCAGATGTCTATTTTTCAAGGAGGAAAAAGGATAGTGGTGTCTGTTCCTCAGTAAAGTAACGAACTCTTCAGCTCTTTACTTCTCTGGGTCCATAAATGCCAGTCCCTGCATCTAAGATAGGGAAGGACACTAACTCTAACTGGTCTTGATGGGAGAAACATTATGTTCCAGATGCACGTTGAGCTTGCTTGTGAGGAACCCTCCTGTCTCACTGCGAGAGTAACAGCCTCCGGCCACGTTCATCATCCAGGGTAGTCTCTATGAGGTCTTGATTTTCTCCCTCAGGCCCTTGAATAGGGAGAGATATGTTCTTAGGCTTTGGAGGAAGTAAGACCAGCAGAGGGGAGAGGGTGAGAGCATGAGAAGGGATCTGAGTGAGGTGAACTGTGCCTTGGATCTGGAATGCTACTCCAAATTCCCATGTGGGTGGAGGATGAATTGATCATTGATGACTGGGTCACTATTAGGAGATGGTCACTTATAGGGGCATGGCCCAGAATGGCATATCTCCCTCCTTGCTTCTCCTTTCTCTCTCTGTTTCTTAGGTGCCATGATGTGAGTAGCTTTTCTCTGTCCACTCTTTCACTATGCTGTTCTTGCATGTAAGTCTGGTGACCATGGACTGAACCTTCGGAAACCGTGAATGGAAATAAACCTCTCCTTTAAGCTATGGATGTTTGGTGTTTTGTCTCAAGATGACGAAACTGACCAGGATGAAGGGTGAGGGCAGTCAGCTGTTTCATGGGCTCATTCTCATCAGTTCTCCCTGGGTAAATACTTTTAGATTTCCTCTTTTAAATTATTTTCATTGTGGAAAAATATATATGGCATCAATTTCCCATATTAACCACTTTTTAAAAATTTGTAGTCTTGTGCATACCAGGCAAGCACTCAAAACTGCGTGACATACTCAAACCTTTTTACAGTTTTTATTTTGAGACAGTCTTACTAATTTGCCCAGGCTAGCCTCAAACTTGTGATCATGCATCCTGCCTCAGCATCCCTAGTCAGGTTTACCACTTTTAAGTGTCTAGTTCGGAGCAGTAAATACAATCACAGTGTTGTATAAACATCATTATTATTTCTGAAACGTTTTCATTTTCCAAAATAAAACTCCCTATCCCTCCCTCAGTTCTTCCACTTTGCCAGGCCGTGATAAACTCTATCCCATTTTCTGTTCCTATAAATTTGCTATTTTACATACTTTGCCTAAAGTATATAATATAACATTTTTAATGTCTAGCTTATTTCATTTAGGTTAATGTTTTCAGAGTTTATCTGCGTGGTAACACATATCAGAATTTCACTCCCTTTTTTGGCTGAGTTAGATCCCATAGTATGTATATACATTTAAAAATCTATTTATCTATTAATAGACACTTGTTCCCATCTTTCAGCTATTGTGAATAATGCTGTGATGAACATTCATGAACAATGATTTTTTTTATTTTAAAATGAAAAAAGAATAGAAATGATACAGAAGTTCAAAACAAAATAATAGATTAACAATGGTTAATATATTGTCTATTGCTATCTTCCAAGTGGTTGCTCAGATTACAAGACATAGGCATGAAAAACGATTAAACCTTAAAAGCATAAACAATTTTGATGAGTTAACAGATTAGCAGTATAATTATCTATCATGTATATATATATATATATATATATATATATATATATGTGTGTGTGTGTGTGTGTGTACCACACACATACATATACTTTTCTCTTCTTTCTTTTCTCCTTTGCCCCAACCTAGTTTCTTCCCCTTTCCCTTTCACAATTTCTGCTGTACATTTTGGGAGCAATGATCTTTTTAAATCCCTGCTTTTAATTCATTTGGCTATTGTTGCTAATTCTCTATGTCTTATTTTTGGAAGAACTACCCAACTGTTACTATCGTTCATTGTCACCAGTGATATTCCAGGGAACCAATTTTGCCATATCCTGGCCAGCACTTGTTATATTCCACTTTCTTTTTTGCTCAATTTAAGATTTTCAATAATAAACCTAATGGATATCAGGCAATGACTCCTGGTAGTTTTAATTTGCATTTCTACAATGACTAGAAATACTAAGCATATTTTCATGCACTTGTTGGTCACATCTTGGCTTTTTATTTGCCATTACAGATAAACAGGAAATAGTCCTTCATGCTTTGAACTTTGCTCCCTGAATCATGCATACTTTTCTGTCCACTCAGCCTACAAGCAGCATCAGTAAGTACAAAGGAGGGGAGGTGAATCTTCCGGAAGCAAGTGGCTTGGACACGGAGGCCAAGAAGAGTGACCCTGCTGTCTGCAGCAGTATGTAGAAAGGAGATGCTGGCCCTCCGCTGCTTCCCCTCAGCTCTGCCCCTGTGAGCATGAACCTTCTTGACCCAACATGGCTCAGTTCCTGGGCCCTGCCTATTGGCTCTCACATCAGCCAATGCAGAAATGTCCACGGTTTGTGGGTCGTGCCCTCCTGGCAGATGAAGAGAAGAAGAGGAGCTGGTATCCTGGGACCTTGGGCTGGCTTGGCCCTTGGTGCTTTGCAGCACTCCCACCAAATATCACAGTGGGTGCTTCCCCCTCCTTGTATGAATCCTGCTTCAGTTCTCATCATCTGTGGTCACTGTATCCAAGAAACCAGAGCCCGCCATGTGGACCTGAGAGGCAGCAGCTCATTTCTTGTTTTCAGCCCAGCTCACTCTGGCCTCACCTACACTGACCGCAGCCGGAAGTAGGGATGAGGGAAGAGACTGTTCACAGAGAAGCTAGGACCTATTTTGATGCCACCCCTAAGTTGTTTGTAAAGTGTTGACAGTTAATGTTGGATAATTTAAACACTAATGCAATTTGGGATGCAAATGCTTCTAAGCTTTAGAATTCATAAAGCCTTCTCTGGAGATGAAGTTCAGTGAGGCAAAAGCACAGAATACTTTTATATGTCTTATGCTCCTGTCTGATCAATGAAGCTTGTACTTTTATTGGTCAAAATGTATTAGGAGGCAAAGTTCAGGTCCTTGGAGGATGCAGTGTGTGCTCAAGGGATGTGGATTCCAAGGCACTAATGCCTGGAGACACTCACACTCTCATGTGCTTGTCCTACCCAAGGAGGTGCTGTGTCTCCACACTACCAGCTCATGCTCTGAATTCGGGTACAGCAACTGTCGCCCAGCAGTCTCTGTTACTATTTGTGTTGCCATGGTTTGTGTAGGACCAAGGTTTAGGAATCATTCCTCATGCTGACTGGTGGAGGAAACATGAACCCTTAATTTTTTAAGCTGAGGAGTCCATGTGTTTATGTATTTAGCACCTCGAGACAGCAGGAAATAATTAGTGGTCTGAGAACATGTTAACAGAAACCAAGAGCTTTTTCAACTTTCGGACTCATAATATATGTAACTGTAAAATAATGAGCATGCCAGAGGGAACAATGCTCTTTTGTGATGAGGAGGTCCTTCCTCCCCCCACCTCCTCACCACCTGGGATGTCACAGCATGGATTTCCTGTCCCACCCAGGGCCATACACGGCCCCTATTTCATGTACAGCGACCAGGGCAATCTGGGGAGTGGGGGTTTCTTACCTGACCACATTTGAGGGGGGGATTCCCATAAAACATGATTTTATTTATTTCAAAGTGATTTCCTGGCACACTTTCCTTCTAATTTGGAAGCAAATATTTAAACAAGCACTGTTTACAGGTCCTAAAATACGGGCAGGGCGTAAGAATTTCAAGGCAACAGCAAGAGCAGAGCAGCATTTGGAAACGAAAGCCAGTGAGAAGTTCGGTTTTGGATTCCAGCCAGTCAGTGGTTCTCTTTTACTTATCTATCGATTATATGTTTGTTCCCAAGGTCAATGAGGGCTTGGCAACAACTGATTTTTATACGGCTTTTCACGTTCCTTCTTGCCTCATCTTCAAGTTGGGAGGAATCAGATGTTTCCCTATTGGAACGCGTTCTTTTGCCCAGTGAATTTATGAGAAAAGGAATAAAAATGTCTGGATAATTTTCAGCTCTTAAAAAAAAAAAAGGCCCTTTAGCGGTGCTGTTGAATTTGAGGCAGCCGTGGCCTGAGGGACTGGGGAGGGAGGGGCATTCTTGCTGCATTATTCATCTCCACAGGGAAAAGGAGATGCTGGATGCCAGGACGAAGCAGTTTTGTTTTTAAGAAGTCAAATGAAAACACTCCAGACGGGCTTGATAGATGAGCAAATATTTTGCAGGACGTTTATCTGCTTACTTTGTAGTAGCCACAGAACGCCTGTAGGGGGAGTTTTCTTATTACTCTTTTTGAGTAACAAAATACAGAAAATAATTTCTGGGTTTTCTCTTTCCCTAATCTGCCTTTATGCTATCTTGCACTGAGCATAACAGTACTTTCTTTGCTTTATGTTTCTCAAGTCTGTCTTCATTGTGCCCAAGATTATGTGAATAATAAGAAAGTGTTTGTGGGTATCAGAGGATTCCCGGGATATAGGTAGAGAAATGGAGAGCTAAAAAAAAAAAAAAAAATCAGGACATCAGCAAGATTGGGACCAGGGTACAGCTAGTGGGGGGCCCCTGTGCAGATTTTATGGGGTAGTGAGGGAGTGCCTTCCTAAATGTGGGGGTGTCCTTTCACCTGTAACTGACCCAGGGGTTGGGCACCAAGATTCTGGCTCCAAATCCAGCTACTGAACCCAAGGAGGCCACAGGGCAGAGGCGAGGGCAGTAGGCATAGGGTACATGTGAAGGTGCTGGACTTGAGATTCTGTTCCCCTCCTGGGTGTGGCTGGGCGAGGTATGGAAAAGGGGGGAGGCCCAGAACCAGAACCTATTTCCATTTAGTAAACCATGACTTATGGTCCAATGACCGTTTATATCATCAGAAGCCAGAAGACTCTTCCTGCCAACACCACTTAGGAGACCAAAGGTGGCTGGGAGGAGAGTCTGTTCGGGTGGGAAGAAGGAAGAAGAGCAGGGATGTCTGGCTTTGGGCTAGTGATTAAGAGAAAGCGGTAGAGTCCCAGGGCCCTGGACTCCATTGAAGGCTGGATCACTAGCCTGGCAGAAATGGCTACTGCCTGAAAGCAAAGCCTGAGGAAAACCCTCTGGCCTCTCCAGCTAGCTCAGCACCTGGCTAGTGAACTGGGCAGTAACCCATAGGGACAGCACTGGGTGGCCCAGGGACCCAAAATCTATTTAAATCCTGTTGTACTGTGCTCAAGGAAGACCATGACCATACCTGGCGTAAATGATTTTAGTCCCTTCCTCTTACTATGACCAAAGTCACAGGATAAAGAACATATTTGGGAAGGGAAATAATGGAGGCTGTTGATGTAACTGACCATATGAGTGCTGGCAAGATGTGGACAGAGGCGTGCTCTGCACAGGAGCACAAGAAGGACATGTGGTTTTCAGGTAATTTGGTCATAGCTGTCAAAATTTACAAATGCACATCCTTTGCAAAAAATCTGCACTGTATATAATATTATAGTTTAGATCTAGATGTAGCCCTCAAAATCTCATACTCTTATAGGCAGGGCATTTGGGAGGTGATTGGAACATGAGGGAGTAGTACTCAGTAGTGGATTTATCCAGTGATGAGTTTGTAGTCGAACGTGATGTTGGGTAGTGAAGCGTGGTCAGAGGAGATGGCCCTTTGGGATCATGGGCTTGAAGGGTGTATTTCCCTCCCTTCTCACTTGATCTCTCTGCTTCCTGCTGCCATGCCACAAGCTGTTTCTCCCTGATCAGGCCACCCTATCTTGGAGACCACTGAATATGGACTGAAACCTCTACTAACTGTGAGCCAAAATAACCCTTTGTTCTTAACGTTGTACCTGCCAGGTGTTATGTCTTAGTGATAAGAAAGAAACTAAGAACTTCTAAGAGAAATTTGAGAAAATATTCACTGTGGGAAGGTTAGTTAGAAGGAAAAAAAAATCCAAATAAAGAAAAAACCTGAAAATAATAAGGAACTGTCTAAGTAGTACTTATCTATGATATATTTTTACAGATGTATGTTAGAATATAAATGACCATCAGAAAGGATGGGGCAGATTACCATGTGAAGATATGGAATGATTTTTATGCTATTAAACAAAAGCAATCTGAAAAGCTGTGTGTCTAGTATTACATTATTTGTATAAAATGATGGATATGCTTGTAGATATAAAATCAACTGTTTATAGTGATTTCTCCAGGAAAATGAGACAAGATGGATAGGAGAATTTAGGTTTTTATTCTGTGTTTTTCTGTGCTTCTTTTAAACCAAATGCATGTATTACTTTCTAACTAAAGACAAATTTTATATTGCTTTTGCATTTATTACCAAGCCTCAAAAATCTAGAAGAAAAAAGAATTATTGAACTTTTAACAGTTTTTAGCTTGAACTCTGTGGCTTAGGTTGCAACTATGCTGTGATTTTGGAGCTGAATTTAGTCAATCTGCAGAAAAGAATTTAGTGATTAATCAGAGGGCACTGGCCCTAAATTCTACCTTGCCTGACTCTTAGGAACTCTGTTTATGAAGTTAGCTATGCACAATCTCCTTTTATTTAGAAAGCAGAGACGACATGGGGGTACAGTGGGGGTCAGGATGTCAAGCAAGACCTTGATTTCAATTGCTCTTGTGTTTTCTGATAGTTCACAATCACCGTCCATTTCTTTACCTTCGTTTCTGCTTAATCTGCCCAGCAGGCTTCCTCCCGCAGCTCATGGGTCTATGAAGTGGCCATTTCATGGTTAAGTTACCCAAGCCAGTGGCAAGTTTCTTCTTCCTTAAGGTATTGTTAGAGGATATTGGTAGAAATGTTTTGCTTCAGTGTTTTGAAACAACTTCACTTGTATTGTCCTTAGTTACTTTTGGGGTGTTTTGTTTTGTTTTGTTTTGTTTTGTTTTGTTTTGTTTTGTGTGACACTGAGAACTGAATCCAGGATCTAATTCATTCTAGACCAACACTCCAGCCATTTTTTGTTAATTCACTCATTGCTCCTTTTCTACCAAACTTGCACACGGGAGGCTCTGCAGGGAACCTCGCCCTGGTCCTCTCCTCCCTTCTAACCTTTCCTTTAATTATCATGTATGCATTGAAGTTTTTTTCAGTTTTATTTTGTGTTTTTAATCTTTGGCACAGACCCAGCATCTTAGATCATGTTTCTTTCTTAAGTTTCCTATCCATTGTCTCCATTTAAAGGGAATTTTAAATTTCCTGGTTAGACAGAACCAAAGGTGTCACTGATCTTAGGATATTCTGACCAATTAGTTTTTACCTTTTGATAAAGCAAAAGGGATCTGCATTCAAAAGAAACTGATCATACTTCAGTCCTGAAATTGGGTCTTTTCTTGTGCTCATAATATGCAGAAAGATGCTTTCCTATAATTCTGGGATAGAGCACTGAGGCTCAACTCCCAGTCAGCCTCACAACTACCAGGGAAACACCTGATTGCCTACAGTATGCTATGTTGCCAAGCTGTGATGCTTGGTAGCTTACACATATTGAATGCTTTTCCACTTATGACAGTTTCAATTTTCAGTGGGTTTGTCAGAACTGAACCCCATCATAAATCATGTGTATAAATTTTCCAACTCTATATTCCTCACCTCAAATTTCCATTTCTTAGTAAACAACAAGGCCATCCACCCAATTTCTCAGGTTAAAATTCCAGCAATATGCTTGCTGTCACTTCTTAATACACATACGTGCTATTAAACATTTTTATTTCATCTGCATTCGAAATATGTCTCAGACTGTTTAGAAGTCACTACCCATTTTGCCCTTAGTCCTGGTTCCTGGCTTCTGATTCCCTTGTCTTATCCTCCTTCCAAGAACAAGTAACTGTGTGTAATGTAAAGTCTATGTGCTCAGTAACTTCAAATAATATCCAAAGTCTTTATTAGGATCTCCAAGACTCTTATGTGATATGCCCTTTAAATGCATTGTAGCTCAATTGCTGAAAATCAAAGGAAAAGAGAAAACTAAAGGGGAAAAAAGGGACCTATTATCTTTAATGATGCAACAGAGGGCTGACTTTCAACAGAAGCTATGGAAGCAGATGATGACAAAATAGCATCACTAAAATACAGAAAAACAAAATTAAAAATTGAGATTTTTATTATTCAGCAAAAACATGTTTAAAAATGAGTGTCAAATTAAAGATGTATTGGGAAAAATCACTAAATAAAAAAATTAAAATTTGAAAACATTAAATGAAATAAACATTAAATTCTTTTGGGAAAGAATATATCGGAAGTACAAAAAACAGCATCAAAAAATACAAATAAATAGAAAAATACACATAAATAGATATTAATATCAGCAATACCATGTGGAATTGATGGCATGCATACAAGTAAATTATAGAACATCAAGAATGCAGAAGGTGGAGGAAGTAGAGTTAAATGGCTTTAATTGTTCTGCTTTGCTCAAGAAGTGGGAGGACTACTAAAAGTATTGCAATATTTGAAGGATAAATATGATATGTAGGGTATTCACTAAAAAATATGCAACTAAAATCCTAACAGTGGGCATAAACTGAAATAAAGAAATGTTTGATTAATTAAATAATAGTAAAGAGCAGAAAAAGAGAAAACAAAGGACTCAGTGGAAATGGACTGAAAAGAAAACAAATCATAAAGTGATAGACTTAAAGTCACCATTTTAATAAAAAGGCACAGATGTTAGACCATTAAAAAAGAAAACAAGAACATTATAGAAGCCTGCCGCAGGCCTAAGCTGCCTGGGACTGCCCCTGCTGGGCCTGCCTTTCCACTGGGAGCATCAGAACCTTGCACTACAGTGGATTACCGTGTGGGCTGGATGAGACTCAGGAAGCCCTCACCCAAACAGAAGACCTCAGCAGGCCCAGTCAGTGTGGTGAGTTTGCCCCTAAAATAGACGTCTGCAGTGGGTAAATAGGAGCGGAAGTGAAGCTCCCTCCAACTGCAAGACCTTGGCGAACCTGATAACCAAGTGGGTAATTTCCTCACCTACACAGAGAACATCAGACAGGTTGAGGAGTGTGCCAATAACAACCCCCCCCAACTTAGAGAAAATTAAAAGATCTTATGAGACCCCCAGTGACACAGTAGGGCCACAGCTGATACAAATACTATAGCCAGGGAGATCTGCTGACCTGCAACAACCTGAAGATATAACAAAAGCAGGAACTAAGAGTTGCCCTACATCAATACTTCTAGGCTAGTTAGCCCAGAAAGAATATAGGACTCACCCAACAGGCCCTTTAGGAGGAAGCCAGGTGACTGGCTCTCCTCTTCATTGTGTTACCCAGCAATCTGACAAACATCAACCACACACCCTAAAACTCACACTACTGATAGTTGTGACTGTTGGAATAGAAAGAACAAATATTTACCAAAAAGGTGAAAATGACTAAACGAAAAGGCAAAGTGCAATCTCAAACAGCTAGTCCATCAGGATCAAGTACAGGCGACCATGAAGTAGAGGACTTTAAAAGTCATACATCAGAAATCTCTGAAAAGATAGTAAATGAAGTAAAGAAACAAATCCATGAGGCTATAGAGGAACTCAAATCAGAAATAATGTCTTCTGTAAAGACAGAAATAACAACCTTTTTTTAAAATTTTATTTTACAGAGAATAAAACAAAAGAGGACAGAACAGTACAGATCAGAACAGAACAATACAAGCAACACAGCACTTCACAACAAGACCATTGGATATCACCAGTAGCTACCATAATATCTCTTTCTTTGAAATAGATGAGCATAGCTTCACCTACAATAATATCAAACATAACAAAATAGAATAAAAGCATTCAAGAGAATGAAACTATTACAAGGCATTCTGAACCAAGTAACAGGAAATGAACAATGGCTACTATAATATCTCATTTTCCATAAAAATTTGTTTATATTATTACTCATATTAAAATCCAGTAAGACACAACATGATAGAACCAACGGTAATAGAAGAACAAAAGCATGATAGGGCTTCAAAGCCAGATATTAAATCAGCAATGGCTGACTTAGTGTCTTGTTTTCTTCAAAGTAGCTATTCATACCATCACACATAATAAGGTCAAATAAAACAGAATAAAACCATTCCAACCAATGAATGAAAACATTACAAAACTTCAAAACAATATAATATAATGGGGATCCATTATTACCATAGAATCTTATGTACCCTTACCTTTTCTTACACTAGGGAGACTATGAGGTATTTATACATGTGAGTTTGATTTATTTCGCTTATGAGTATGGTCTCAAGTTGCACCCATTTATTTATAAATATCTCAATGTGATCATTCTTTATAGCTGAGTAGTACTCCATTGTATACAAGTACCACAATTTTTTTTATCCATTCCTCAGCTGATGGGCACTTAGGTTGTTTCCAAGATCTGGCTATTACATATTGTGCTATATGTAAACTATAAACTATAAACATGGGTGCACATATATCACTCTGGTATGGTGCTTTCAGTTCTTCTGAATAGAAGGAGTGCATAGGAGTGGAATAGCTGGGTCAAATGGGACTTCCAATCCCAGCTTTTTGAGGAATCTCCAGTCTGATCTCCACAGAGGCTGCACCAATCTACACTCCCACCAACAGTGCAGAAGAGTTTCTTTTTCCCCACAGCCTCTCTAGCATTTGTTGTTGGCAGTTTTGTTGGTTCTGGCCATTCTTTTTGGAGTGAGATGGTATCTCAGTGTGGTTTTAATTTGCATTTCTCTAATGACCAATGATGAACATTTTTTCATGAATTTATTTGCCATTTGTATTTCTTCATCTGAGAACTATGTGTTCATCTCGGATGCCCATTTTTGGATTGGGTCTTTGAATTTCAGGGGTCTGATTTTTTTTTTTTATAAGTTCTAGACAGAAGTCCTTTGTCTGAGGGACAGTTCACTAAGATTTTTTCCCAGTTTGTGGGTTTTTTTTTTTCTCTGCTGGAGATTTCTTTCAACATTCATAAACTCTTTAATAAGACGTGATCCCAGTTATTGATTCTGGGAAGTATTTCCCATGCAGTTTGGTTCTTGTCCACAAATTCTCTACCTACCCCTATGTCTTCAAGATTTTTACCTACTTTGTCTTCCAACAGTGTTTCTGTTTTAATATTTAGATCTTTGATACATTTAGATTTCAGTGTAGTACGTGGTGATAGACATGAGTCTAGTTTTAGTTTTTGTCATATGGATAGCCAGTTTTTCCAGCATCATTTATTAAAAAGACTATTATTCTTCCAGTGAACATGTTTGGCCCCTTTATCAAAGATAAGGTGGTTGAGTGTGTTCATAATTGTGGTTGTATCTTCTAGTCTATTCCATTGATCTTTAGGTCTGTTTTTATTCCAGTACCATCTTGATTTTATTATGGTAGCTTTAAAGTATAACTTCAAGTCAGGGATTGTGATGCCTCCTGTCTTGGCTTTGCTGCTTAGAATTGCCTCTGCTATTCTAGGACTCTTCTGGTTCCAGATGAATTTCACGAGTCATTTCACTAGATCTATGAGGTATGTTAGTGGAACTTTCATTGGGATTGCACTGAATCTGTATAACACTTTTGGGAGAATGGCCATTTTCACAATATTTATTTTTCCTATCCATGAACAAGGGATGTCTTTCCATTTTCTGAGGTCCTCTTTGATTTCTTTTTTCAGGATATTATAATTTTCCCTGTATAGCTCTTTTACTTCTTTCATTAGATTAATGCCTAAGTATTTCATTTTTTTGGATGCTAGTGTGAAGGGTGTGGCTTCTCTTATTTCTCTCTCAGTGATTTTGTTGTTAGTGTATAGGAATGCTATTGATTTTTGAGTATTGACTTTGTATCCAGCTACATTGCTGAATTTATTTATTATATCTAGGAGTCTTTTGATGGAGTTTTGGGGGTCTTCTATGTAGAGTATAATGCCATCTGCAAATAATGATAGTTTAACTTCCTCTTTTCTTATTTTTACTCATTTTATTTCTCTCTCTTGTCTAATTATTCTGGCTAGTACTTCCAGTACTATGTTGAATAGGAGTGGTGATAAAGGACATCCTTGTCTTGTGCCTGATTTTAAGTAAAAGCTTTCAGTTTTTGGCCATTTAATTTGATGCTGGCTGTTGGTTTTTCATAGATAGCCTTTATTATATTGAGGTAGAGACCATCTATTCCAATTCTCTGTAAGGTTCTTATCATGAATGGGTGTTGGATCTTATCAAAAGCTTTTTTTGCATCATAGAAATGATCATGTGATTCTTACTTTTGGTTCTATTGATATGGTTGATTACATGTATTGATTTACATATGTTGAACTATCCCTGCATGCCTGGGATGAATCCCACTTGGTCATGATGTATACTTCTTGATGATTTGCTGTATCCTGTTTGCCAGTATTTTATTGAGAATTTTTGCATCTATGTTTATTAGGGAGATTGGCCTGTAGTACTCTTTTTTAGTTGCATCTTTCTCAGGTTTTGGTACTAGAGTGATATTTGCTTCCAGGAATGACTTAGGGAGAATTGCTTCCTTTTTTGATTTCATTGAACAGTTTGAGGAGTGTCAGCATTAAGTCTTCTTTGTATTTCTTGTAGAATTCCACAGTGAATCCGTCTGGGCCTGGGCTCTTCTTTGTCGATAAGGACTTTATTACATTTTTTATTTCATTAATAGAAATTGGGTTATTCAGCAGTTTTACATCTTCTTGCTCCAGCTTTGGTGGTTCATATGTTTCTAGGAATCTGTCCATTTCTTCTATGTTATCGAACCTATGAGAGTAGAGGTTTTCGAAATAGGTGTTGATGATCTTCTGTATTTCCACATAATCGGTAGTTATTTCACCTTTTTCAATCTGCATTGCATGAATTTGAGTCTTTTCTTTCCTTTTTTAAATTAGGTTTGCTAGGGGTTTATCAGTTTTATTTATTCTTTCAAAGAACCAACTCTTAGATTCATTGATTCTTTGTATTGTTTTCTTACTCTCTATTGCATTAATTTTTGCTCTGATCCCTATAATTTCCTCCCTTCTTTTGGCTTTGGGCTTGGCTTTTCCTAGATGTTTGAGGTGTAGTATCAGGTTGTTTTCCTAGATGTTTGAGGTGTAGTATCAGGTTGTTTATTTGTGTTCATTCTGTTTTCCTAATGGGGGAACTCAGTGCAATAAATTTTCTTCTACGTACTGCTTTCATTGCATTTCACAGATTATGGTAAGTTGTATTTGTATTTTTGTTTGCTTGTAGATATTGTTTAATTTCTTCTTTAATTTCCTCTGTGACCCATTGATTGCTCAAGAGTGTACTGTTCAATTTCCATGTGTTTGTGGGGTTTTTGAAGGGTTTTTTTTATCATTAATTTCCAGTTTCATGGTGCTATGATGCAATATCATGTATGTGATAATTTCAGTTCTTTTGCATTGATTTAAATATGTTCTGTGGGCTAGTATATGGTCTATTTTAGAGAATGTCCCATATACTGCTGAGAAGAATGTATATTCTGATGTTGTTGGATGGAACACTCTGCATACACCTATCAAGTCCATTTGTTCACAGGTGTGATTCAGTTCAGTTATTTCTTTGCTGATTTTCTGTCTAGTTGATATGTCCCTTTGTGTCAAGGGCATGTTAAGGTCTCCTGTTATAATTGTGTTATTGCTGATTTTTCATTTCTGTTAATACTTGCTTTGTATAGCTGGGTGCTCTGGAATTTGGTGCATATATATTTAAGATTGTTATCTCTTCCTCTTGAAGTTTTCCCTTAACTAGTATGTAATGACCTTCTTTATCTCTTCAGAACTTTCTTGGTTTGAAGTTCACATTGTCTGCAAACAGAATAGCTATCCCTGATTTTTTTTTGAGTTCCTGTTGCATGAAGTATTGTTTTCCATCCTTGAACTTTCAGTCTATGAATTTCCTTTTGGGATAGATAGGTTTCTTGTAGACAGCATAGGGTTAGACATTGTTTCTTGATCCATTCTGCCAATCTGTTTCTTTTAATTGGTGAATTGAGTCCATTTACATTAATGGTTATAACTGTTACATATTGGTTTATTGTTGATATCTTTCTGCTGTTGTATCTTTATCTTTCCCTTCTGTTTAATTGTCTGTCTTGCTTAGTGGGTTTTTCCTATGTATATCTAGAATGTCTTTGAATATTCTTTGCAAGGTTGGTTTGATGATCATGAAGTTTTTCAGCTGTTCTTTATCATGGAAGTATCTTAGTTCTCCATCCATTTTCAGGACAGTTTTTCAGGGTACAGCAGTCTGGGTTGGAAGTTGTTTTCCTTTAGGATCTGAAATATTTTACTCCATGCTCTTCTTGACTTCATTGTTTATGTAGAGAAGTCTGCTGTGATGTCTGGGTGTAGTTTTATTTTGGTTATGGCTGTTTGGAGTTCTATATGCTTCACTGATCTCAATGTCAGTTTCCATTCTCATGTTTGGGAAATTTTCAGCTATTATTTCTTTAAATAGCCTCTTAATATCATTTGTGTTGTCCCCTTCTTTTTCATTTATCCCTATTAATTTTATGTTGTTTTTCTTTGCATCATCTTGTAACTGTTGAATTGTTATTTCCTTATTCCTTGTTGTTTCTAAAAGATCTTTCCTCTCCTGTTCACTAGCTGTGATCTTATCTTCAAGGTCTGAAATTCTATCTTCACTTTTGTTGAGGTGGTTTTGGAAGCTTGTAATAAAATTTTTGACTTCCTGTATATCTCTTTGAATCTGCTTTATGTATTCTGTTTGTTTTTTATACTGTTCATTCAGGGATGTATTCTGTTTGTTTCTTATACTGCTCATTCAGGGATTCTACCTGTTTGCTTTGTTCCTCTAATATTTTAGCTGTGTCTCCTTTAGATGCACTCACTATTTCTTTCACTACTTTTATCATTTCTTCTTTTACCTGGGAGATTATTTCTAATTTGAGTTCCTTTATAACTTCCCATACTTGCTTCTTTATTTCAGTTGATATCATTTCAGGTACTTCAGGTGTATGACCTGTATTTTCTTCTATGTATGTGGCTCCCAGGTTTTCTTGGGATGCATTTTGGTCTTTCGTTTTGTCATTTTCCTATATTTCCATGGTTCAAGTGATGTTGCAAAACTTTCCTTGAATATGTTGGGAATCACCTCCTGCACCTTCAGTTCCTAGGACTCATGGGTCTTGGCTCTCCTGGTTGAATGAAGGTCGCTGGGCATGGTCCACTCAAGTCTGAGAAGCTTTTAAAGGCTAGTCCAGTGTCCTAGGGGGCTGGGTGGGCACCCAAGCACCAGGAGTGATGTCCCAAACTCTCCTGGGCCAGAGCCAGGGAACCGGAACTGTGCTCGCCACTGTGCGGGCTCACCTACCCTCTCAGAGCCTGCTTGTTCCCTTGTTTGAATAACGTTTGCTGGGCATGGTCCACTGAAGCCTGTGCAACCTCTCCAGGCTAATCTAGTGACCTAGGGGACTGGGTGGGCACACCAGCACCAGGAGTGATGTCCCAAACGCTCCCAGAGCTAACACCAGTGAGCTGGGACTTCCTGTGCCCTTGCCACCTGGGAAGCTGGAACTCTGCTCGCAGCTGAGTGGGCCTACCTGCCCTCAGAGCTGGCTTGTTCCCCCTGGTTGAATAAAGGTCACTGGGCATGGTCCACTCAAAGCCACAAAACCTCTGCAGGCTAGTCCAGTATGCTATGGGACTGGATGGGCACCCCAGCACTGGGAGTGATGTCCAAAACTCTCCAGAGCCAAGGCCAGGGAGTTGGAACCCCCTCGCTGCTGTGCAGGTCTAAGTCCCTTCTCATAGCTGGCTTGTTCCCCTGGTTGGATCAGAAATAACAACCTTAGTAAATGAGTTGCTCAACATAGCTAGAGAAGAAATAGATAAAAAAAAATACAGGAGCATGGGAAATTGATTGAAACTGAATGAATGGACAATGCAGAAAAACAAGCAGAATCCATGAAACAAATCCAAAGAGATATACTAGAAACAAAAAAATTGTACTGAAAGCTGGCTAAACTGTTTAAATGAAGCTGAGGATAGCATTTCAGACCTTGAGGACAGGATTGCAGATAGCGATCACAAAAGGATTAGAACTTACAAAAACAAAAAAGCAGCACAAAATGACAATCCAGCAGCTTCAAGATGATGCCAGGAGAAACAATATAAGATTAATAGGCATCAATGAGGAGGCAGGAGACAGCACAAAGGACATAACTAAGCTGTTCACAGAATTAATAGCAGAAAATTTCCCAAACATGGGGAAAAAAATCTGATTACAAGTAAGGCATATAGAATGTCAAACAGTCATAACCAAATAAATCTATACCCAGACATATAATAATTAAGATCTCAGACATACAGCACAAAAACAGAATACTAAAAGCCATTAGAGAAAAGACACAACCCACCTATCAAGGAAAGCCTATTAGAATCATGGCAGACTTCTCAGCACAAACCTTCAGGTTAAGACGAGCTTGGAGTGAAGTACTTAAAGCCCTAAAAGAAACAACTTTCAACCCATACTGATGTACCCAGCAAAACTGTCTTTCAAATTTAATGGAGAAACAAGATACTTTCATGACAAAGAAGAACTGAAGAAATTCATGTCCACCAAACCAACCTTAGAAAGAGTGCTGAAAGACATGCTAGATAGAGATAAAAATAACCACAATCTCCAGAACAACAACAGAAAGAAACTCTCAGGATGGACAAGAAATTAAACAAGGGAGGAAAGCAGGAAACCAACAATAGGAACACAACATCGCAAAGTCAAGCCAGTACATATCAGTGATATCCATCAATGTAAATGGGCTCAATTCACCTATAAAAAGAAACAGGTTGATGGAATGGATCAAGAAACAGGATCCCACAATATGCTGTATATAAGAAACACATCTGACTCAAAAAGAAACTCATAGATTAAAAGTTAAAGGATGGAAAACAGTATTCTATGCAACAGTAACCCAGAAAAAAGCAGGTGTAGCTATTCTGTTTGCAGACAATATAAACTTCAAACCTAAAAAGGATTAAAAGAGATAAAGAAGGTCACTACATACTTATTAGTGGAAAACTACACGAGGAAGAACTAACAATTATAAATATATATGCACCAAATACAGGAGCACCCAACTATATAAAACAAATACCAATGGACATGAAAAACCAAATATACAAGAACACAATTGTAATAGGAGACCTTAACACCCCACTGTCACAAAGAGATAGGCCAACTAGACAACAAGTCAGCAAAGAAATAACAGAACTGAATCATACTTGTGAGTGAACGGACTTAGTGTATGCTTACAGAGTGTCCCACCCAACCACATCAGAATATAGGTTCTCCTTAGCTGCACATGTGTCATTCTCCAAAATAGACCATATATTAACCCATAAAGCATTCTTAACTAAATGCAAAGGGAGCAAAATTATCCCATGCATAATATCTGATCATAGTGCACTAAAACTGGAAATCAACAGCAAAAAACACTGCAAAACCTGTATAAATACATGGAAATTAAACAACAACCTTCTGAATAACCAGTGGATTACAGAAGAAATTAAATAGGAAATAAAACAATACTTACAACACAATAAAAATGCAGATACAACATAGTGTAATATATGGGATGCAGTGAAGGCAGTCCTAAGAGGGAAATATATAGCAATAAATAGTCACATCAAGAAAATGGAACCAACACAAATAAGTAACTTAATGCTTCATCTCAAGCTTCTAGAAAAGGAAGAGCAAGTCAAACCCAAAGCTCAAAGAAGAGAGGAAATTGTAAAGATTAGAGCAGAAATTAATGCAATTAAAACTAAAAAAAATACAAAGAATTAATGAATCAAAAAGCTGGTTTTTTGAGAGAATAAACAAAATTGATAAAACCCCAGCCAACCTTATCAAGAAAAAGAAATAAAAAACTCAAACCCATGCAATAAGGACTGAAAAGACGGAAATTACTTCAAATCTCATGGAAATTCAAAAGGTCATGGACACCTACTTTGAAAATCTCTACTCACATTGGGTGGAAAACACAGAGGAAATGCAAAGATTTCTAGGAACATATGAACTATCAAAGTTCAACCAAGAAGATATAGCAAGTTTGAATAACCCAATATCACCAACTGAAATTGAAAATGTAATTAAAAACTTAGCAACAAAGAAAAGCCCAGGTCCTGATGGATTCAAAACTGAATTCTATAAAAAAATTTAGAGAAGATTTAATGCCAATACTCCTTAAACTCTTCAATGAAAGTGAAGCAGTCCTTCCTAACTCATTCTTGGAGGCAAGTATCACTCTGATACTAAAACCAGAGAAAGACTCAACCAAAAAGGAGAACTATAGACCCATCTCACTAATGAACATTGATACAAAGATTCTCAATAAAGTATTGGCAAATAGAATGCAGCAAATCATTAAGAAGATTATACACCACGACCAAGTGGGATTTATTACAGGAATGCAGGGATGGTCCAACATGAACAAATCAATAAATGTAATACAACACATCAACAGAGCAAAAAATAAAAATCACATGATCATCTCAATAGATGCAGAAAAAGCTTTCAATAAAGTCCAACACGTTTTCATTATAAAAACCCTGCAGAAACTTGGAACAGAAGGTATGAATCTCAATCTTGTAAAGGCCATCTATGACAAACCAATGCCAACATTATACTAAATGGACAAAAGTGGAAAGCCTTTACTCTAAAATCAGGAACCAGATAAAGATAAAGATGTCCACTATCACCACTCTTATTCAATCTAGTTCTGGAAATATTAGCCAGAGCAATCAGACAAGAGAGAGAAGTAAAATGCACAAAAATAGAAAAGAAGAAGTTAAATTATTATTATTTGCAGATGACATGATACTCAACATAGAAGACCCCCAAAATTCCATTAAAAAACTACCAGAGGTAATAAACAAATTCATCAGCATAGCTGGATACAAAGTCAATACTCAAAAACCAATAGCATTCCTGTACACAAACAAAAACTCACCAAGAGAGAAATTATGGAAATATTGCCTTTCACAATAGCATCTTAAAAAATGAAATACCTAGGAATCAACCTAACCAAGAATGTAAAAGACCCATATGCTGAAAATTATACCACTCTAAAAAAGGAGGTTGAAGAGGATATTAGAAAATGGAAGGATATTCCTTGCTCTTGGTTAGGAAGAACCAACATTGTGAAAATGACCATACTCCCAAAACTGTCATACAGATTTAATGCAATCCCAATCAAAATACCATCAACATACATTAAAGATCTAGAGAAAACACTCCTAAAATTCATTTGGAAACAGAAGAAACCTAGACTAGCAAAGGTGATTCTGGGAATAAAGGCAAGACAGGAGGCATCTCAATTTCTGACTTGAAACTATACTACAAAGCCACAGTGATAAAATCAGCATGGTACTGGCAAAGAAATAGACCTGAGGATCAATGGAACAGATTAGAAGATGCAAGCACTACTACAAAGACACTTAGCCACCTGATATTTGAAAAAGGGGCTAAACATGTTCCTAGGAAAAAAGATAGCCTCTTTAATAAATGGTGTTGGGAAAATTGGCTTTCCACATGCTAAAGACTGAGAATAGACCCATGCCTTTCATCATACACTAAACTAAAATCAAAATGGATCAATGATCTAAATATTAAAACAGGAAAACTAAACCTACTGGAAGACAAAGTAGGTAAAAATCTTGGAGACATAGGGGTAGGGAGAGAATTGATGAATAAAATGCAAACTGCACAGGAAATACTTCAAAGAAAATCAACAACTGGGATCTCATATTACTAAAAATTTTTTATACTTCAAAAGAAATCACCAACAAAGTGAAAAGAAAATCCACAGAATGTGAAAGAATCTTAGCTGACAATCCCTCAGACAAAGGACTTATATCCAGAACATATAAAGAACTGAAAAACATTAAACCCCCCAAATTCAAAGACCTTCTCAAAAAATGGACAATGGAGATGAACACACAGTTTTCAGATGAAGATGTATACAAATGGCAAATAAATATATGAGGAAATGTTCAACATCACTGGTCATTTGAGAAATGCAAATTAAAATAGCACTGAGATTTCATCTTACCCTGGAAAGAATGGCTGCCATCAAGAAAACAACTGATAACAAAGGTGGTGAGGCTGCAGGGAAAAAGGAACACTTCTCCACCGTTGATGGGAGTGCAGACTGGTGCAACCACTGTGGAGATCAATATGGAGATTTCTCAAAAAGCTAGGATTGGAAGTTCCATTCAGTCCAGTTATTCCCCTTCTGGGTATTTTCCCAGAAAAATTGAAAAGGTCACATGACAGTGCTATATGTGCACCCATGTTCATAGCAACACAATTTGTGATAGCTAAATCTTGGAAACAACCAAAATGCCCATCAACTGCAGTGGATGAAAAAAATGTGGTATTTTTATACAATGGAATACTACTCAGCTATAAAAAAGAATGGTCTTGAGGCTTTTATTGGTAAATGAAGGCAACTTGAAAATATCCTCATTAGTGAAATAAACAAGACTCACATTAGTAAATATCACATTGTTTCTCTAGTGTAAAAAATAGTAAGAATGGACAGAATAATGGTATCCAAAAAGTATAATAGATAGAAAAGTATAATAGATATAATAGATAGTGTAAAAGTGAAAGGGAAGGAAAGTGCTCTAAAGGATATAACAGTATGTATACTGTGTAAACAGATGACCATATTACTGAGCTTTTGTTAGATCATTGAACAGAAGAGTTTGTACTGTCAATGTTTGACTGTCTAGCCACTTTTTGTGCTTTGACTTTGTAACTTTAACAACTATTGTTAAGTTAACAATATGTAAAGTATCAACTATTATGATGTTAATTTTTTTGAACTCTGTATACTACTTTTCTTCTTTTTTTTTGTCTTTTAAAATTTTCTTTTCTTTCTCTTAAAATAAAATAAAAAATAAATTTTAAAAAGGGAGGAAAAGAAAGTACTCTAAAGGATATAACTGCATGTATGTTTAAGTGTGTAGGATCAATAACCATATTACTAAGTTTTTGTTGGATAGGTGAACAGAACTGTTTGCAGTCTCACTGTTTAAATGTTCACTTTGTATGCTTTACTTATATAACTTGAACAACTACTTCTAAAAGGAAAATATGTAACTATCAACTAGTGATTTCTTACTGTTTTAAAAAAAATTACGTATTATTTCTACCCTCTTTCGGTTTTTTTTTCTTTAAATAAAAAAAGAAAAAGAAAACAAACTAGAAAAGACGACTGAATGTTGTTTTCAAGAAATATTACATTTCTTGAAAGATTAAAAAGAAAAAGAAAATATATGCATCATAATCAAAAGAAGATTAGTGTGACCTTATTAATATCACATATTATAGAGTTTAGCTAAAAAGCACTATAAAGGCTGAAGAGATCCATTAATAATGATTAATAATAAAATCAACTATCAGAAAGGCATAAGAATCTTCTACCACAACTAATATTATCATATAATCTCAAAATACACAAAACAAAACTTGACAGAAACTAAGGGAAAGCAATTAAGACAAATCTGCAACCATAACTGAAAATTTTTAACACAGTTTTTTTGATAAACAACAGGCTAAAAATCAGTAGGGAATAATGTAACTAACCAACTAAACTCCCTCTCCTGTCCCCATTCCAACACACAGAGTACACAAAGAGTATACATGTTCTTTTGAAATTTCTTTAGGACATTTAGCACAATCTGTGCTCTTGTGATTGGCTACAAATAAATCTCAAGAAACTTAAAAGACTAAAATCACAAAGTTTGTGTTCTGTCACTCATTTGGAATTAAAGTAGAGCAAAATGAAACTGACCTGATTAAGACAGAGTATGCACACCCAAGTGTATCTGTCATACTAAACACAACTGAAAACTCTGGAAAGAATGACCCCAAACCACTATTTGAATCTAAAACTGTTAAAAAAAAAATAGCAGAAACAAGATAAGTGAGGTTGCACACGTCTATAATCCTAGCACTCTGGAAGGCCAAGGCAGAAGTAATTATACCAGCCTGAGGTTTATCTATCTCTAACATGACATTCACCCAAGTTAGTATCAAACCCAGAGAAGCAACTTATATCTCTCTAAGATTGACTTCTGTGTTCTCCTCCTAGTTCCAAAATAAACCTCTGCCTCCCTTTTTGAGCATGTATTGAACACTCTCCAACCCCAAGACTACATAACCACCTGAGCACTCTGGCCCCAGCCCTCAGGCCCCAATACATATTTCTGTTTCCTGTTTTGTACACGTAGATGTTCCTTCAAATCAGCTTTTGACTCAGGAGGCTGAGGCAGGATTGTTGCATGTTCAAGACCAGCCCAGGCTACAGAGTGAGACCAAGGCCAGCCCAAACTCCATAATGAGACCCTGTCTCAAAAGAAAAAAAAGAGACAAATTAGCTGTTGATATGTCATTTTACCCACCTCCCAAACTCCTCCCTCAACCAGACCTGATAAAAGTAATCCCACTTCTTTGTTCTCACCTGAGGGTACTTGCATCTTCTGAAGCCCTCCCGTACATGCAATAAAGGCCTCTTTTCTTCTTTCTTTGTCTCTCTATCATGCCAAAATCTTATCAAGAAGGATTACAAGTTTGAGTCCAGCTTGGGAAATTTAGGGATCAATTCTCAAATAAGGTATGCATCCTAAATCTGCACACCTCCAACTTGAAACAAAATATGAACTAAAAGATAGACAAGTCCACAATGATAGCTGAAAACTTAACCCTCCTTTTGAATAAACAGCAGAAAAGTAGATAGTAAGCCTATAAGGACAGAGGAGATTTGAGGAGCACCACCAGGGAGGAACACAATCATAATGAAACTGAGAGCAGGCTTCCCAGGTGACAGCAGAATACACATTCTTTTCAAAGGCAGGAGGCACATTCACCCGGCAAAACCATGTTCTGTGCCATCAACAAATCAGAGCAAGCATAAAATAACTGAATCATTCAGAATATAGGATTACATTTCAAAGAAATTTCAGAAAAATATTTGGAAGATGATTAAACCTTTGACAACTAGACGATACATTTCTAAAATTGAAAAAAGAAAGCCATCAAGGATAAATTGAAAACATTTTGAGCAGAACAAAAGTTAAAATGAAGCTTAGGTAAGTGTGTGAGATGCAGCTAAATCAGCATTTAGAAGGATATAGATAGCATAATTAAGTTAAAGAAAAAAGGTTCACATCAATAGTTCAATTTTATACCTTAAATACTTGAGAAAGAAAAAGAAGACTAAAGCAGGTTAAAAAAAATAGGAATAATGAAGATAATGCAGATTGAATATTTGTTAAAATCAATTCCTTCTTAGGCCATGATTTTGACCTCAGGGAGTTTCAAAGGTTTGTGAACAAACCACACACTGGAAACACAACTTTAGTACATTAATCATTAAAAAGACTCCCAAAGAAAACATGTCACATAATTTTGAACATTTTCAAAACTCACATTAAAATAATGCATGATCAAAGAAAAGAAATTAAAAGGAAATTATAAAGTATTTAGAGCAAAAATATAGTGATTGTTTTACTCATATAAAAATACATGAAGAACTGGGCACATTGGTGCATGCCTATAATTCCTGCAGCTCAGGAGGCTGAGTCAGGAGGACCACAAATTTGAGGCCAGTCTAACAATTAAAAAAGGTGGGGGGACTGGGGATGGAACTCGGTGTCAAAGCCCTGGTTTTGATCACCAGTAAAACACACACACACACACACACACACACACACACACACGCAGCCCAAATTTATGAAGCATATCAAGTGCAGTAGACCAAAATAAACTTAAGTATTTTGATGCCTTGAAAAAAATAAGGATGGACTTGAAATTAATGAACCATGCCATCATTTTGAAAGCTGGAAAAAGAACAGCATAATTGATAACAATTAGTAAAAAGTAAGAAGGAACAATTAATTTTGGAAATGAATGAGATAAAAGTTCAGAAACTGCAGAGACTGAATTTATAATAAAAAGAACATTAATAAAAACTTCAAGTAAAAATAAAAACGTTGAATAAAATTGATAAAATTCTAGAAAATACAACTTATCAAAACATACGCAAAAAATAATTAACTCACCTAGTCCTATGCCATCAAAGAAATTAAATTTTTACCAAGTAGAAAATGCCAACACCAAATCTCTTTATAATAAATTTTACTATTGATAAAAAGAGAATTCCAATCTATCTTTCAAAGAATACTTGAACATTTCAAAGCATAGAAAAAAATCTCCTAATTCATACAGTGAAGCTAACGTTACTAGACATGTATCCTATGAAGAAGAAAACTTACACATCCCCTCACTCATGAACTCAGAAATAAAAGTCTGAGACAAAAATATTAGCTGTAGAATCTAGAAGTATAATAACAAATAATGCATCTTAAATAAGTTAGATTTATTTTAGGAAAGGAATTCTGATCTATTTATAGATGATCATTGAAAGTATGTCTTACAATGCTCTAATGAAAGCCACCTTGTTATAAAATCTCTTACCAACTAGAAAGAGAGCTATTTTATTTTTGTCTGATCAAAGGCATAACAATTTATATAAATATTATATTTAATAGTAAATGCTCAAAGGCATTATTGTTATTATTAAGAAAGAGAAAGGTGCCTGTTATCCAATAATTAATTGATTTTTTTAATAAATACTAGCCATACCATCTAGACAAAAAAATAAATAAAAGATAACTGGAAAGAAATGATATTAAATTTATTTACAAGATGATGTGATTATTCATATAGAAATTTAAAAATATTTCTATACAATAGGAACAGTCAATTAGAGCATAAAAATTTTATAATATTATTTGCAGTAACAAAAAGGTACACAAAATATATTTTATGGAATCAATTATAAATCTTAATACAGAACACCAAAAAGTCTAAATGAATAACTAGAACAAACACTCACATGGAAAGGCTCAATAGCATAAAGATATCAAATACTAAATGTTAATTTCTATGCTCACTGGAATTCCAAAAAAACACTAATAGATTATTACTTAATAGAACCTATATTTCTGCTAGTATTTTCCACAAAAATTATTTACTTGAATGTATCTTATCTGAGTAATGCTTGTGTTTTAGATTGGTTGATTGGTTATTACATGGTTAACATTTGTATAATTAATCTGTTCTATTTTAGGATTAATCTATGAAAGAACATCCTCTACAAATTCATATAATCAGTTAATTGGTATCAAGGTATTCACTATATTATATATACACATAATTTCATATACACAGATAAATATAAATGTATGTTTATGTTTATGTACATATGTGTGTTAAGCCTGCATGACATTTCTGAAGGACAAGGTGGGTGGAGTGTAACTTGCTCTATCAGATTTTATTCTCTAGAGAAAATGTCAGAAAACAAAGAATTTTGGTATAGTCACAAGCCTAGCCAAATAACTAATGGAGTAAAATAGCCAGAAGCATGTCATTTGACTGTTAACAGGGTGAGCATTGTAGATCAGTGATTAAAGGAAGAACTATTTAGTAAAATAGCCACTGCCCAGTTGTTGATTTTATGGAAAGCAATTAAACTTGATCCCTGCATCACAACCTATTCAGAAATCAATTCCAGGTGGCTTATGGACTTAATGTTAGTTCTCCTGTCTTCTGAAAATTGTTTTAGTCTTCTCTTTCACATTATGATCTACGGGTAGAACAAGATTAAAAGAAAACTTAAAATATTTAACACTGTGAAGGAAAAGATGGATATGACTATATTTTCACTAGAAACTTTTATTCATCAAAATATGCTATAAGATTATAAAAATCATTATGAATACATAATGTATATGACTAAAAAGAATTCATAGAGAAAACAAAAGGATTCTCATAAACAAACAAGAAAAATGTGCAGAAGCTTTGAAAAGGTATTTTCCAAAAATGGAAACAAAAAGCAAAATACTTGTGAAATAATCCTACACCTTAGTAGATCAGAAAAATACAGACACAAAAATCAGAGTGAGATGTTATTTTCCATTTACTAGTTGGGTAAAATTTAAAAGTTGTATGATATCTGATGTTGGTAAGTCCACGAGTCAACACTGACCCTTCTTAACTGCTGGACCAAGCACAATTTGAAACAATCACTTTATTTCATAAATATGAACAGATCAAATAATTTTACTTTTAGCAGAAACTCTTATATGTATGTACCAGCCAACAAGACTGTTCACAGAAGTATTACCCAAAATAACAAAACCAAAAGTCACAATAAATACGTCAAATAAATAAGTAAATAACAATAGTAGTTGGCTATTATGAATAAATGAAAACACAATTGCAGGCAGCAGTATGGACATATCCTAGAATTGAAATTTAAAAATCCTAAGACAATCTGTAAAATACAATATCATCTTAGAGAGCTCAGAAACAAATAGAATTAACTTACTATATAAGCATGTAGACATATGTGTTAACTATTCAAACGGAAAAGAAAACAAAGTAATAGATTTAGAAATCAGGATACAGGTAATTTCTGGAGGCAAAGAATTTAGTTTGAGGAAGTATACTATAGGGAGAAGATTTCTGTTTAACTTTGGTGTGGGTTTATTATTGAATTTTATGTGTGTGTATATATTACAAATATGCTTCCAAGTAGTACATTCAAAATTTTAAAAAGGGCCAGCATTTGCCTGACAAGTGCAAGGTCATGAGTTCAATCCCTGGTACCCCATCAAAATTTTTTAAAAAAGAAATCTTTACCATATGGCTATAGATTATTATTAAAGATGTAACCTGAATTCAGTAGTAAGCTTCCTTTTGACCTAAGCAAAGATGCTTGAGATACTTACAAAGTTGGCAAGAGGCAGCAGTTCAGGAGAGCTAGTGAGGTAACTGTTGAGCAAATGTAACTTCTCTTGAATGAAAAGTGTAATATCAGTGATTTTCAGCTCTTTTTCATTGCATAAACTTTATAAGAAGTCTATATGATCCCTCTTCCTCAAATGCTCAGTCCAATTTCCTTTATCCCCAGCTAGTGGTAGCTGGCAGCCAGAATGGATTTGGTTCTAGAATTTCATCCTAAACACCGGGTACATTTGGCTACTTACATTTATGTCCACAATTGTCATTTACCCAATTGTTTGGTTTCTGCTAATATTTGCCACAAAATGATGTTTGTTTGATGTATCTTATCAGGGAGATATTAATATTTTGGATTAGTCATTGCTTGGCTAAAGGTTTGTGTAATCAGCTTATTTAAAGATTAATTCATTAAAAACCCTGAAAATTCCTATCATCACTTAAGTTGTATAACGATATGTATTGTATTTTAACAGTGCAGTTAAGATTAATATGAGTTCTACAACCATAAGGTCAAGTAAGCATGAGTTAGATGACACCCTTAACACTCATCCCTGATCCTCACACATTACTATGCAGCGTAGATCTTGTGAGTTTTCAGAACAGCACAAAGGTCAGCAGTGAACTGAGATGTATTCTCTGGAGAGCTGAGGCAGATAAGAGCACCACAATGCCCCTTCATCTCCGTCATAACTCTAGGCAGCGGAGCTAGCAGAGAGGGGAGGAGTCCTGCGTTGGAACCACCCTCAGAGCCCATGCAGAAAGAAGCTGGGCACAGCTGCATGGCCCAGATCCTCACAGCCCAGCTTCTCCTACAGCGCCTTTGCCGAAGGTACAAATGCTTCCTAGACTCCAAGCCCCCGTCCCAGACACTGCAGACTGCTACAAGCCATGGTTCCTGTGCTTCCTTAAGAACCTCTAGGGGACTTCTTTCCTATTTCGATGAAATGGAGCCAGGCTTTAATCTCTTACATGAACCACATAAGCCCATTCATCAGGGGTTAAACTGCAGTCTCTCAAAATATATGCCCATCCCCCTGGCAATTGTAAATCGGATCTTATTTGGAGGAAAAGAAATAAATTCTTTGGAACAGCAACTGAGCTGGTGATCTTGATATGAGATCACCCTGGATTATCTCAGTGAATCCTAACTATAATGACAAGTGTCCTCAAAAATGGCAAAAGGAGGAAGCCCAGGCAAAGTGGTCACAAGAAGATGGTGACTGAAACAGGAATGACACACACAGAAGCTCACCGTTGCTTGGATCCACTGTTGCTTGGAAGAGGAAAGAGGCAGGAAGGGTCCTTTCCAGGGGCTACGGAGGCCGTGTGGCCACTGAACCTGCATCTCAGGCTTCAGACCTCCAGAACTAGAGAAAGGTCATGGCAGGTCCAGCAAACTAACACTGCTCTCATTTTTTTCTTTTAATCCTGATTTTTAGGTACAGATACATTTTTACAAAGACCATAAAATCTCTGTGTCTTTGAGTTCTAAAACTCACTGGTGGATTGTAGCATTTCTAAACTCTCCATGTACTTAAACTCATCAGACCAAACTAGTAAACTGGTTTTGCTTTCATCAGTGCATTTAAAGAGTGTGAGCTTGAGACAACTTACAAACGTTTCCCACCTGACTTCATTCTTACTACAACTGCTTCCCTTTTCTCCATCCTGTTCCACAGAGGTCACATCAGGATCCTTCTCTGGATTTTACTGACATTTGTGCTTCATAGCCCCAGGGAAGAGAGACCCCAGTGGACCCTAGATGGACTTGGGCATTTCATCTCCAAGGCTACATGGAGATTTGGACCGCAAGTCTTGCTGGATGTGAAAGGAAAGAGTTAAACCATCTCAACAGCATTATGAAGAGATTTCTCAGCCTTGATGTTGATTCCTCTGTCTGTGCTTCCCAGCACCAAATCCCCCAGATCTGTTAATCCTTTAAAATGTAGCTAGTGCAATAAATGATTAAATTTTTTAATTTTAAATTTTATCCAGTTTTCATTACTTTGAATTTAAGTATCCAAATCTGTGCAGGTTTTTGGAGAGAGCCTCAGTGCTTTACCTTGGGATGGTCACTTTGGTAGCTCAGAGGTGTGGGTTTCTTCAAGCTGCTGTAACAAAATATCTTGTAAACAACTGATGTATATGCCTATAATTCTGGAGGCTGAGATGCCCTTGATCAAGATGCTAGCACATCCCATGCATATTGAGAGCCACTGCCTGCCTCACAGGAGGTTCCATCTCACAGTCTTCATGTGGTAGAGGAGGAGCCATGTCACTGAAGCCTCATATAAGGTCACTAATCCTACTGGTGAGGGTTCTTCCCCCTGGCCTTATATTATGGATTGAAATCTGGTGGTCAACTTAATGCCAGCTGGATTACATCAGCATGGCGCTGGGCGTAGATGTTTCACCTGAGGAAAGTTGCCAGTGTAAATGGAGACATGGAGAAGGAGAAGTTATTCACGTTAGTTGCATTAAGATATTGAGGTGTTGTGGGTTCTCATACAAGTTGCTGTTTGAGCCACTGGTTCTCCTGGAGAAGCTCTGGTCTTCACATGGAGCACTGCTTCCTGGCTCTGGAGGGGAAGACATGTGCTGCTTGGTCCCCAGGATGAACTTGTCACGCTGGCTTCCTGGCATGTACTCAACTGTGCTTGTTGGAGGAGGAGCTCGGGGCCTCCGTGTCTGAGGATGGCTGTGGTGCTT